>NEWO01000010.1:4386621-4421919 GCA_003013225.1 Phalaenopsis aphrodite | reverse complement strand
TTATTATAACACCAAGAATATTCTCAGGACACAATAACACATGAATAACACACAATAACACTTGAATAACACGGGGAATATTCGCGACAGAGAAAAAATGGCGCAATAACACAGAGAATATTCTTCCCCGTGTTATTGATGTGTTATTGTGTTATTATAATATCATGAATATTCTTATGACACAATAACACATGAATAATACACAATAACACATGAATAATACGGGGGGATTATTCCCCGTATTACTGCGTTGTTTTTTTCTCTGTCGCGCACGGTGTCGTGGCATTATTTCATTGGCTACGCATGTTACTCTACGTGCGTATGTAATATTTTTTTTAGTTTTAATGAGATCATGAGAACTCTTGCACCATAAGTGACCAATCCACCCCAGAAAAAGGAAGATTTACATATCTACCACTCAATTCCTATGTATTTACGTATCGAACACTTAAACTTTAATTTTTTTATATATATTTCATCTTTTGTATGCATGATTAAGTGCATGTCGCTTTTGAAAAGTTAATAAATGGGTATTTATAATGTGATATGAAAGATTTGGATGGTATGAATGTCAAAGGCAAAGTTTAGGTGTTAAATATGTAAAACATAAGAATTGGGTAAAATCATGAGAATTAGAGGCTCGTGATAGAAAAATTTTTGTATCCTGGACTCCAGTCCGGACTCAAATTGTATCCGGATCACATCATAAGTAGGCCCTGCACCTTTTAAAAATCACCCTTAACCAATATATTAGAGTGGAGCAGTTGACATTGTAGAGAGGAGCTGTCAGAAGCTGCAGCCAGTATAGAAAAATACAGACAAACATAAGATAAAGTAGAAATGCATTATTTCGCATATGCACGTCAGTCATCGTACGTCAGCTTACATTTACAATGGTAGAGAGGGTTACTGAAGTGAATGCAAGAGTTCATCAGCTGGCTGATATTAACGGTCGGATTTTGTGCAGTTAAAGAGATCATTAGTCCCGTTTGCCTGCTATGGAGAGAACGGATAAATTGTCATGCGGAGTATGCAACTCCAATACAATCATATTGTACACTTATATTCATGAGTACAATCATAAATACCATAGCCCGCATGAATGCGAACTCCGCGCCTGTCATTTTTTCGTCAAATTGACAGTCTAAGGAATGGCGTGTCAACTTGTCCATAAGAAGCTCTTGAGAAGATATTGGCAGTCTAGTCCTATGGATGAGCATGGCTTCTGATTTGAGGTGGTCATGGTTGAACTGACAATCAACTTTTATGTGCTTGGTTCGAGCAAAATAAACCTGGATTGTTGCAATGGTAATGACAGAGATATTGTTGCAGTATATAATCGTAGGAAATGTGATGGAAACTTTGAATTCCTGCAGAAGATGCCATGTCCATGCATAAATATCTGCAGTGGTTAAGGCGAGGGTCTGTTATTCTATTCTGCTCCTGTTGATGATCTGGTGATGGTCAGTTATTTTTTTGCAGACTAGGAATGAGCGTGGAACTCAAATAGATGTAGAAGCCGGAGATTGAGTTTCGATCAAATGGTTTGCTAACCTAGTTAAGCGCGCAATGTTAGATTGATGGCCATGATGTGAAGAAAGAGATGATGTGAATTTAATGTGGAAGCAATATGAAGGAGAGCTGGAAGGGATATGGGTAGGGGTAGGTGATGGAGTGGTTGTTGTTGGTAGAGAAAGGTATGCCCATTGAATGTTACATATTTGAGGATGATTATTTTGGCAGATTACATGTCATGGCAGCAATAATCCTTCTGATTTGTGTTGCATCCAAGAATATGCAGGGCGAAGATTTGGGAGAGAATTTGTGAGTAGAGGTAGGTTGCTCCTACGGAAAACAACAGCAGCAGCCGAAAGTGCGTTGGCGAGTAGGGCTGTCAAAAAAGCTTGTTGTTTGCGAACAATTCGTGTTTGGTTCGTCAATGAGTTTGTGTTCGATTCGTTCGATAAGTAAACAAGACGAACGTGAACAATTTTTTTTCGTTCGGTTAGGTAAATGAACCAAACACGAACATAGATGCGTTCGTTTGTGTTCGAATCGTTATTGATAGAAATATAAATTAATTTAAAAAAATTATATATATATATATATATATATATATATATATATATATATATATATATATATATATATATATATAATTTATGATATTTTAAAAAATTAAATTTTATAAATTATAATATATAATAAATTAATAACAATAATATATTAATATACTATATTAGTAATATACTAATATAGATATTATATATTTATATAATATAAGTTATATATTAATATAATATATTATTTATATATATTAATATTAGGGATGTCAAACTGGCTCGTCGTTCTTGAACAACTCGTGTTCGACTCATGTTCAGCTCATTCGTTAAGAAACAAACACGAAAAGTGATTTCACAAACAATTTCGAACACGAGCTTATTTCAAACAAACTGAACACGAACACAAGCTCTGTTCGTTTGTGTTCGGTTCGTTTACACCGCTATTGGCGAGCATATGCAGGCTTCGAGTGATGTAGTAGTTGTTAGGGTGATTCTAAGTGAGTTTTAGAAGATGGTAACTTGTTGATGAGGTAGGTGGTTGTGAGCATGGAGTTTACCCAAAAATGGAAGGGAAGATGAATTGTATTGAGTTGTGCCTGAATTGTTTCCACTAAATGTTTGTGCCTGTACCTAGTGAGGCATTTTGTTTTGGGGTATAGGAGCAGCTGAGCTGATGGGCTATGCCATGAAAGTACATGTAATCTCTGAGGTGTGGGAGGTGTATTCTCCTCCTCCATTCAATCTGAAGTAGTTTATAAGTTTGTTAAATTGGGTAAGCATTATTTTGTGAAACTTAATGAAATGTCATGTGGTTTCAGATTTGGTGTACATGAGATAGACCCAACTGCAAAGATCACAAGAATCAAGGAATAAAAGTAGTAATATAATCACATAGAGAAGGAAAGGGATTAGTGTTAAAGAAACTATTCCGAAAGAATGACATTCTAATTTTGTCTTGGAATAAGATCTTAGGATTCGAGAAAACCATAAAAAAAAAAAAAGAAAATACAATCAAAGCAACCAAAAAATTAAATGAAAATTTACGTGGAAAACCCGGAGAACAAGAAAAAAACACAAAGCCATAACACTAGAAATTTCCACTATAAAATTCAAAAAGTTTACAAAGAATTTACACAAGTTTTCTCTCCACATACAAAGAAAGCTTACAAGACTTGCTACACAATCTTTCCTCTCCGATCCGACGCAAAAAAAATCACGTTAAATCACCGAAATTCACCTCTTCGACACATCTGACATTCACTAGGATGATTGTTGAAGAATACCGAAAGAAGAAATAGCCAAACTACGGTTTTCATTGTTGAATTTAGGATTAAAACCAAATCTCGTTTGCAAACCGCCCTTGGCGGTTAAACGCCAAGTGTGGGTGCATATGTGCAGGGTGTCTTGTGCTTGGTCTCCACAACCCTAATATATCCCACTTGGAGACTATAACACTGAGCACCAATCCTCTGTACTTGCAGCTCCATCTGAATCACCTTCATAGTCACGTGCCGTGGTCATGTACTGTGGTGTGGCTTACCCCCGGGTTCAACCTTTATGAAACCCAATTGAAGCCAAGCACAGCTTCAATTTCTCAATAGTCACCACATTCATCAACATATCCACAATATTCTCAACTGTGTGTATCTTTTCCAGAAATAACTGTCAATCTTCTAAAAGAGATTGAATGAAATGATACCTGAGCTTGATGTATTTTGTACTGGAATGAAAAGCGACTGTAGAGTGTTCCAATTCCCTATTTCTTGCACAATTTTGCAATGAAATTTTGTATCCAAATCATCTCCTTACTAGCATTAGTGATAGTAAAATATTCGGCCTCTGTAGTTGACAGTGCAACAATCTTCTGCAACCTGAAAACCCAACTCACTGTTGTGTCCCATAATGTGAAGATATATCCCATTGCACTTCTATTGTCCACATCTCTTGCCAGATATGAATCTTCAAAATGCTATAGACTAATCCTTGCACTTCCATAGCAAAGTGCATTGTTGATTGTTCCTCTCAAATACCTGAGACTCCACTTCACTGCATCCTGATGATGTCTGCCTAAATTGCACATGTACATGCGACGACCCTCACTGCATATGCAATATCTGGTCTGGTATAAATTATCGCATACACCAACCTTCCAACTGATGAAGCAAACAAAGCTCTCTCCATCTGATTTGTTTTGCTTCAGAGTTAGACGATAGCTTCTTAGATAGTTTGAAGTAACTACAAAAAAAAGTGTTAAATGGTTTCACCTCACTCATGTTGAACCTCTGTAGAATCTTCTCAACATACTTTGTCTGAGCAACTTCAGCGTTCCTACATTCCTATCTCTATTGATTCTCATCCCGAGGATCTTCTTGGTTGGACTTAAATTCTTCATCTCGAACTCACTTGATAATTGATTCTTCGAGTTCCTGATTTCCTTCATATCTACTCCTGCAATCAACATCTCATCTACATACAAAAGAAACAAAATATAACAGTACTGAAATGTTTGATGAAGCAACAGTGGTCTGTCTGACACTTCTGTATTCATTGTCTGACATGAATCTGTCAAACCTCTTGTACCACTGTCTAGGAGTCTGCTTCAAGCCTTAGAGACTCTTCTTCAATCTACAGACCAAATCCTCTTTGACTGAAACCTTGTAACATTGTGATTGCACCTCCATGTAAAAAAAAAACTATTATTACATCCATCTGCTCCAAATGTAGATCTTCCACTGTTACCAGACTCTCAACACAACCGTGACGGTAGTCATCTTCACCACTGGGGAGAAGATCTCGGAGTAATCCAATCGTTTTTTTTTTGCTGGAAAACCTTTACAACAAGCCTTGCCTTGTAACACTTGCTACCATCTGACTCATTTTTCAGTCTGTAGACCGACTTGTTGTGTAGTGCCCTTTTGTCATTTGATAGAACCGTTAAATCTCAAGTTTGATTTGAATCAAAAAATTGCATTTCATTCATGACGAGCTCCCACTCCCTTGAATCTTCAATTTAAGTGGCCTCCTCAAAGTACTCTGGTTCGCGACTATCAGTTAATAATAAATAAAGTAAAGAAGGAGAACACCTTTGTATGAGTTGTTTCAATCTGTTGGATCTCCTGATTTCTATAACAAGTGACTGAGAAACTTCCAGTGCTCATTTTGGTTGAACAGTTGTTCTTTTTCTCTATCTTCCCGATCACCAGTATCTTCTAACTCCACATATATGGATTCTTCTGAATTACCTGGTGGAATATCCTAAGTTCCAATCTTCCCTTTGCACATCTCCAATTCATTGAACGTGACGTCCCTGCTCCTGATGAATTTCTGATTCTGATAATCCCATAACTTACACCCAAACTAATATGAGTCATATCCAATGAAGGTGCACATGATAAATTATGAGACAAGCTAGTTTCAGCAGTCTGCATCAACATGCATATATGCAGAACACCCAAATACTCTTAAATTAGATAAACAAACATTTTTTTTCACTCCAAGTTTCTTCAAGTAAGCCTTCTTTCAAATGTACGGATGGACTACAACTTATCAGATAAATTGTTGTATTAACTGCTTTAGCCCAAAACTATTTTGGCAAGACTGCATGTAGCCTCATGCTCCTAGCACGCTTCGTGATTATTCTGTTTATGCGCTCAACCACACCATTTTGCTACGGCGTTCTTGGGAAAGTGAACTCATGCCTGACCCCCTCATTAGCACAAAAATTCTTGAACTTTTGATCACTTTACTCACCCCCATTATCTGATCTGAGAAACTTCAACTTCAAGCTTGTCTCATTTTCTACCATAGCCTTCCATTTCTTAAAGTCTTCAAATACATTAGATTCCTGCTTTAAGAAATAAGCTCATACCTTTTTCGTGTGATCATCAATGAATGCGACATAATAACGAGAATCTCCAATGTATTGAACTGGGGTAGGACCCCATACATCAGCATGCACTAACTTCAGTTGCTTTTGTTTGTCATATATACAATCTTCACAAAACTCCAGATCAACTGATTTCAGATCATGAAACTTATTTTTTGAAAGTATGGGATTTCATACATTTCTCGCTCATATAGCCAAGTTTAAGGTGCCACATACCTGCATATACCCTGGTTCCAGCCACATCAATGAAATCAGTCATTTTATTGATCAGATAAATGGTGCCTTCAATGTTGCCCCGAGCAATCACCAATGCCCCCTTGGTCACCTTCCACGAATCACCTGTGAAAATAGTCACGAGTCCTGACTTTATGAGCTAGCTCACAGGAACAAGATTTCTCTTGAGACTAGGAATATGTCTAAATTAAGTAAGCTTCCAGACTGTTTCATTTGACAACTTGATATCAACATCAACCTTTCCAACTATATTGCAGGCTTTGTTATCTCTTAAATAAACCTTCCCTAGATCACTCTGAGTGTAGTTTTTAAATACATTTTTATTAGGGCAAACATGAAAAGAGGCACCTGAATCGACTATCCAGAATTCATCACTAACTAGGGATACACCAGGAAGTCACTTTGGATTTCACCAGTGAAGACATTCGTAGAGAAACTACTTTCCTGTCCTCCACCACCAACTTTCCTTGAAACTTTGCAGTTCTTCTTGAAATATATTTTCTTACCACAGTTCCAATATTCTCCTCTGCTTGACTTGAGTGTTTTCCTTTCTTGAGATTGGATCTGCCTCTCTTTGTATTTTTGCCCAAATTCCTTCCCATGTTACAGCATTCAACACAAAAACTGAAGATTCACAATTCGTTGTTTTTCTATGAACTTCATTATTCAGCATCAAACCCACGATGTCATTGAAGTTCAACTTCGAAGTTCGTGAATAATTACTCACTGTTGTTACCAAACCATCTCAGCTTTCCAGCAACGAAGATAGTATCACCAATGTTCTGACATCATCATCAAACTTAATCCCCATAGGACACAACTGGCTTGTCACAATGTTGAAGTTATTGAGATGCTCTGTCACTGAACTGTCTTCTACCATCTTCATGTTAAATAACTTCTTCAACAGAAAAACCTTAATAGAAGCAGAAGGTTTTTCATACATCTTGACCAGTGCCAACATGAGATCCACCGTAGTTTTCTCATTCACAATATGGAGCGCAACAGACGAGGAAAGTGTCAACCTAATCAAACTCAGAGTCGTTCAATTCAACACTTCTCATTCCTCCATAGACATAGAGCTTCCTTGTGATTCCTTATAGTGACAAATATAACTTTTTGTGATACAACAAATCCTCCAAATGCATCTTCCAGAAAGCGAAGTTTGCCCTATTGAACTTCTCCATTTTGAACTTTGATTCTTCGGCCATTGCTCTAGAATCGAACTTGGCTCTGATATTAATTTGTTAAGGAAACTACTCCGAAAGAGTCACCTTTTAATTTTATTGCGAAATCGGATCACAGGATTTAAAAAAACCAGAACAAAAAATTTAAGAAAGCATAATCAAAGCAATCAGAAAATACACGAGAATTTATGTAGAAAAACCAGAGAAAGGGAAAAAATCACGAAACCACACTACAAAAAAAATTCATTATGAAATTTGGAAGAATTTACAAAGAACTCGAACAAATTCTCTCCAAACACAAAAAAAAAATTACCGGACTCACTCCATAATTTTTTCTCTCCAATATGACGAAAAAATCACACTGAATCGCCGAAATCCACCTATTCTACACTCTTCAACTTCATCGGGATGCTCGTTGAAGAATACCAAAGGAAGAAATAGCCAATTTACAGTTCATCGCTCGAATTCAAAATTAAAACAAAATCCCGCTCGTGAACCGCCCCTGACGCTTTGGTGCCCAAGCTCTCGGGAAGCTACGCCTAAATTGAGCGCATAGGCAACCAATAGTTGGCGCCTAGGCGTACATATAAATGAGCATGTGCCTATATGGGCGCATATGCGCCCATGACCAGCGCATATGCGCCCATGACCGGCGCATAGGCCCGGCTCCTCTGGACTGCACCCAAGTGTGGGCACATTAGCGTCGAGTGCGGCCTTGTGCTTAGTCACCACAGCCCAACAGTGAGATCTCATATATGAGTGTATTAGTTACAAAAGGTTGTTCAAGGCATTTGTAGGATTGGCATGCATTGCGGAATGATTCATCAGATGGAATGTTCTAACAAATTTTGGAGAAGGGGGCTGTAAGTTTGGAGTGTGGAATGCCTAGTCGTGGGTGCCAGACTGAGGAGCTAACAGGGGCGAAGTGCAATGATAGTGGTTGAAGCTGAGATTGGGCAGAGGCCTTGTCTAGCTGGACCACGGATGAGAATTTGCGTGGCAGCTGGATCCTGAATACAGCATCCAGAAGAATTAAAAGAGATTAGACAATGATTGTCTTCACAGAGATGTTATTGTGAAAAGTGTGGGGACCCATAGAACAGAAGCTTAATAAAGCTTACGAGTATGAGTGTGAAGGATTCCAGTGTAAATTTTGAAGCTTCACTTAAAAATTAATCATATAAAATAACAGATAACACATACATCTCTGTTAAACGTCAAAGCAATCCAGTGTATATTTAAACTACGAATGTAATGACCAAAAACTACTAAAAAAGAAGTAAAACTAACCAAGAAAATTCTTCAATGTTTCTAAGATCTCAAATCTTGAAGGTGAACTATTTCCTGCTGTGAACCTCTCACCCACATCATTAACACCAATCAAGCTATCCTCGGGTTCCTACCTCACCCGACTACCGCTCAACATTTTCCGTGCCATGCAACATTTGTCCAATCTCACATCTGATGCACACAACGATGATGCAAAAGTAAAAGGAGAGCTTGTAGTGAGTTGAAGCTCCAATAGAATCCTTGCCACCCTCTCTCCAACAGCAGAATTTCCATGAAGCCAACAAGAAGAGAGTAAGCTTCCCCAAAGAAAAGAACGATTTCCGAATGGAATCATGCTTGCATAGCTTCAGCCTCTTCAAATCTTGAATCTCTAGAAAGAGATTGATTAGACAAGATAGATGCTCATTATTAGGAGGATTCCCATAAATTTATGGGGCATTTACATACATAGCACAAAATTCTTATGTATTAATATATCTACACCTAAACTTTCATATTTACACACATAACACTCAAATACTTAATATCATATCAAAAATATCACTATTTTTTAAAAAGTGAAATACACCTTTTCATGCATAGGTTTAAAGCACCATAGTGCTGTGAAAGTATGAAAGTTTTGGTGTAAGATATGTAAATACATAAGAATTGTGTGCTATGTATGTAAATTTCCCTATATATATTCAATTAGATAAAAATAAGTTTACCCCTCATCCAACAAATGCCCATGACAGCAAGTTGTAAGTAGCCAATGAAGCGACAAAATCTAGCTCAACTCCATTGGTAATCACCGGCCCAAAGACTTGGATAGAAATCATTCGAAGGCCATGTCAAGCTAGTGCAATAACAATAATGTTGCATGAGACCAAATTCAGCTTCAACAGGCAACAAAAAAAATATGATTTGCATATTGAATGCAGCCAAAGTAGGCATATAGTTATCTGTTATAGTAAAGCACCAGATTTCACCAATCTCATCTTAGGGCATTACTGCAGGAGTGAGACACTTCTCTAGGATCATCGGTTGTCAGTCAGGCGAGCATATGCTGCAGCAAATAGGAAACAAGCTCCATAAAAAGAAGAACCAGAACAAAATCCAAATGACAGTTCTCTTTTCCTTTCACATATAAAAGCAGACAGAAACTCCACAGCCTTCAATTTCTACTATAGCAGATAATCTAGAATTTTGAACAAATTACTATTATAATATCATAAAATTTCTCCAAGAAAAAAGGATACATGCAATGCAAATAAGCAAGGCACGGACAGAAGCACCAGACTGGGGTGCTCCAATCATGAACAATGGCAGGAGTATGCACTTGAATGAAGCATAGGTGTATGGATGGCAGTTGTATTAAATCCGATCCAATTATACTAGATCCAATAAGCATATGAGTAATTTATCCAGAGAAAACAAGATTTGGTATTAGCCCATCAATTATCCAGTCATTAAAATAGAAAAAGTATCGAGTAACTATGATGTCAGGATTTAAAATTATTTAAGGTTGGAGATGACAATGATGTTGGGTTTAAAATTAGATTTACAACAATATTTTTTGTTTCAATTTGTCCAATATATAAAGATTGTTTTTTGCGGAATTTTTATATTGTTGATAGTGCCATTGAGAAGTGAGAATAGATAATCAATTTTTACTACCCATTAAGTTTGGATACGAATTTAAGTAGTGCAAAGTTAAGCAGATGCAGACCCAAATATACTTCGGAGAGGGTACCCTATCTATTTTCATCCCTAGATAGCATAAACATATGGAAAATCTATCTTTCATTTAAAAAATAAGTTATCTTTTCTGTAAAATTATAAGCTAAAAATGTTCAATGTACATGTGGAAAATTTTTGATTTGGTAAACCTATACAGCCATTAGATTTAATGAATAAACATCAAGCAATAGATGAGTTGACTACATTATTATCTCAACATCAAGATTTTGAATAATTAAATCTGCATGGTACAAAAAATATATGAATCAACCAAGGGAGCAGTTGATTAGAGATCAAATCATCCATAAGGCCGAGCTCAAGTTTCCCTTACGTCGAGGTAGACTCAACTTGATCAAGCAAACACTGATCGTAGCTCTTCTGTCTTTTGCAATCAAAGCCACCAAAGCCTCATGATTTTTGTGACCAAGCACAACCAAGGAGAGGAACAGTTTAGAGTTCATCAATGGAGGAGCGCAAGGATGATGGTGATTTAATGATTGCATGAGGGAAAACGAAGATTAGGGTGAATGATGACAATTTTGATTAAATCCCTTATAAAAGTAGCATTTGCATATCTTTCTAGGGTCTATTTTAAATAAACCAAATCACATGATAATGAATTAAGACAACATCAATTTGAGCTCAGCCCCAACACTTGATAAGCTCAAATTAAATCTTTGAAAGAGCTAAATTATACTAGAATTGTATGTTTACCACTCAAGGATGAGTTTGAAGCTTCCACCAACAGATATATCATTCATCAACAACAACAACAAGCCTTCATCCCACTAAGTGGGTTAGGCTACATGAATCATTTTTATCCATTGAGTGTCATATTTAAATTTAATTCTAATAAATTAAGATCATTTTTTATATAACATGCCAAAGTCTTTTTTAGGTCTACCCTATATTTCTTAACATAAGTCGAATCTAAAATATCTACTCTCCTAATCGGATCATCAAATGATCGACATTTAATGTGACCATACCATCCAAGTAGATTCTCTAATTTTGTTTGCCAGTGGAGCTACATCAATCCTTCCGCGGATATATTCCTTTCGCCTTCTGTCTCTAAGATTCAAGCCACTCATACACCAAAGAATTCTCATTTAGGCAATATTTAACTTAGTTTTATGCTTCTCTTTTATAGGCCAACATTCTGCGCCATAAAGCATTGCAGGTCCCATCACCATCTTATAAAAATTTCCATTAAGTCTAAGAGATACTTTTCTATCACAAAATAGGCTCCACTTCAACAATCCCACCTGAATTCTACTAATAACATCCCCACCTATACCACTATGACTTTTAACAATAGACTTGAGATATCTAAAACGTTCACTCTTTTGAATGATTTGATTACCCATTGTTATAAATCTGCCACTTTATCTACTACTACTAAAATTACATTTCATACATTCAATTTTAAATCTGCTCAAACGAAAGCCTCTAGACTCTAATGTAGACCCCCATAATTCAAGTTTATCCTAAACTTTCTCTAGTCCTATCCAAAAGAAGAATATCATCAGCGAAAAGGATACATCAAGATACATCCACCTATAAATGTTAAGTGCATCCATAACTAAAGCAAAAGGACATGGGCTTAAAGTCGATCCCTAATGTAATCCAACTAAAATAGGAAAATACTTGATCAATCCTCCTCTTCGAACACAAATAATAGCTCTAATATACATATATTTAATGACTTGAATATAAGTCATGTCAACACCTTTCTTTTCTAAAACTCACCAAAAAACTTCTCTTAGAACCTTCGTAAGCCTTTTCTAAATCAATAAAAATCAAATGTAGGTCCTCCTTACTCTCTCTGTACTTCTCCATCAAACCTCTCAATAAATGCATAGCTTCCATGGTAGACTTGCACGACATAAATTTTGTATCACGTCTTATCCTATGTTGAATTACACTCTCCCATAATTTTAATGCACGACACATTAACTTAATTCCTTTATAATTTACAAACTCTTGTGCATCTCCTTTATTCTTAAAAATGGTGACCAAAATACTCTTACTTCACTCCTCAGGCATCCTTTTAGTTTTTAAAATAATATCAAAAAGTTTAATACGACAAGCTTCTATTGGGATATCATCAGGTCCTACTGATTTTCCAACCTTAATTTTTTTAAAGCTTCCTCAACTTCCTTTTTACAAATGCGAAAGTAAAAATAAAAAAAAAATATTATTATTAACGATATTAAAATCAATAAAGTCAATTGTATCTTCAAAAAACTTCATTGAAAAGATTATTAAAATATCTCACCCACCTATGTTGAATATCTTTATAATAAAAAAAAAACTTTTTGATTTTCATCTTTAATACACTTTACTTGAATTAAATCTTTACTTATTTTTCTCTTTGTTTGACTAGTTTATACATATCTTTCACCCTCTTTAGTATATAATCTAATATAAATGTCACTAAAACCATATACACCTTTTGAATAAGCATCAAAACAATCTAATGTAAAATATAACTACAAATGTAATGAACAGAAAGTTTTGAAAAAGACGTAAATCTAACCTGCGAAGAAACCCTTTTCGACTCCAGATTTAAACTTCTTAATGTTTCTAAGATCTCTTCAATTCTGGCATGTGAAGAGTTTCCAACTGTGAACTTCTCAGGCAAATCATTTACAACAACCAAACTATAACCAGGCTCCTTCTTCACCCCACTACCTTTCAACAACTTCCATGTCATGGAGACACTATCCCATCTCGCATATGAAGCATACAAAGTTGATAACAAAACAAAAGGAGAGCTTGTGGTGGGTTGGAGCTCCAATAGCTTCCTTGCCACCCTCTCCCCAACAACAAGATTCCCGTGAAGCCGGCAAGAAGAGAGTAAGCTTCCCCAAATAACAGAGTTGTTTCCAAATGGAAACATTCTTGCATGGGCTTCAGCTTCTTCTAATCTTGAAGCTCGGCCCAGCAGGTCAATAACACAAGATAGATGCTCAAGTTTAGGAGGGTTCCCATAAATTTCTTCCATGGAATCAAAATAAGTTTTCCCCTCATCCACCAAACCCGCATGATTACAGGCTGCAAGAAGTCCAGTGAATGTGGCAGAATCTGGCTTCACTCCACTGGTATTCATCTCCTCAAAAACTTGGATGGCAATCCTTCCAAGGCCATGGTAGCCAAGTGCTGTAATAATTGTGTTCCACGAGACCAAATTCCTATTTGGCATGCAATGAAAAATACGATTCGCATATTTAATCCAGCCACATTTAGCATACATGTTCATGATTGCATTAAAAACTCCAACATCAAGTTCAACAATAGCTCTGATGAGACGGCCATGCATCTGAGTACCGTATCTAACATAAGACAGGTCAGAACAAGCAGCAAGAGCACCTGCTAACGTAAAATTATCAGGATTCAGTCCATAGGCCTCCTCCATCATTCTGTATATCATTAAGCTCTTGTCATGCTCTCCAAAATAAGAACATGCAGCAATATATGCGTTGCAAGTAATGACATCTTTCTGTTTTATAGAAATGAAAGTATTTTCCACATCATCAATTGTACCACATTTGGAATACATAGTCAAAATCACATTGCCAACAAAAGCTGTCCTGTTAAGTCCAACCTTAATTGTTTGACAATGAAGTCCTTGTCCAGAAAATAAATCCTCTTTCATAGTGCAAATCCCAAAAACAGCCACGTAAGAGAACTGATCCGGATGCAAACCTTGTTGATTCAACACACTGAACAGCTCCCAGCCTTTTTCCAGTTGCAAGTTCTCTCCTAAGCCTGTAATCATAGTATTGTAAGAGACCAAATTTGGCTTGGAAATGTTGCTAAATATCAACAAGGCATGCTCTATGCAGCCACATTTCATGTACATTGACAAAAGTGAGTTGTAAACGAAAGAGATGCCACCATAACCAGATTTCAGAGAATGTGCATGAGCCTGTTTGCCCTGAGGCAGAGCTAAAAGGCTTGCACAAGCACTGATTATACTAGCATATACATATTCATTGGGCTGCAAATTCATTTTAGTGAAGGTGTTCAAAGCCATTGAAGCATTTCCAGTCTGTTCATAGCCAGAAATGAGAGCTGACCACGAGATGAGGTTTTTGTTTGGCATACTGTCAAACATTTGCTGCGCTTCTTTTAAATAATTGCACTTTGCATACATATTGATTACATGGTTGCATAAGAAAACTTTGGATTCTGAACCAACCTTGGTGAGGAAAGCATGGAATGAAGCGCCATATTTGGCTGTTCTGATCTTGGAGCACTGCTGCAGGAGTGTGCTCAGCATCTCTTGGATCACGAGTGGTCACATAAGGATAAGCTACAGCAACAGAAAGTAAACTATTGAAAAATGAAAGGGGATTTAGAATAAAAAACCAAATGACAATTCTACTTCCAAACAAGAACTGATTTGGGAGCTCCAATTCTGAAGAACTATGGAAAGAGTGTGCTCTTCGATGAAGCATAGGCATAGAGATGGTACTTATCTACCTTATTTGATTGGACTAACTCAGTGATGTTTGAAAAGAATGCATGAATTTCTTTATATTTTGCACATTTTTTTTAATGAATTGTACTTTAAAGAAATATATTTGTAAAGTTTTATTGCAGGTATAACAGGTATTAGGAGTGAAACAAAGTGGAAGGAACATGAAGCAAAAATGAGATAATTTGAACAAAAAACAGTTTGTCAAGGCTGGGGCCAAGAGGCAAGTACTGGGCGCCTAGGCGCCGGTCAAGCTTGGGAACCCGAGAGATTGGCATCAGGGCGCCAACCACTAGGCGCCAAGGCCTCAGTCCCGAAGACCAAGGCTATGGCGCTAAATCAGCGTGGCGCCTAAGCACCAGTCAACTAAAATGCAACCCAAGAGGTTGGCACCTTGGCGCCATGGACCCAATCCTGAAGGCCAAGGCCATAGCGCTAGAATAGAGTGCGGCCTAGGCGGCAAGACCGAATTTTGAACGGTTTCGAGGCGGTTCAGAGCAGTTTCAGAGCGAGTTAATGACAACTTTAAGAGCAATTTGAAGGGGACTTTAAGAGGAAGAGAAGAGTTTGTGGACGGGAGTTTTTTGTGGTGGTGATTTTTAATGTGTGTTCCAGAGTTAGAGAGAGTTTTGGAGGGATTTTCCTCCAGTGTTTGTAATTGTCATAGGCTTGTTCGAAGCAAGTCTAGGGGTGTGTTGTGTTGCAAGTGTTGTTGTATAAGGAGTTTTAGGAGAAGAGTAAGGGCTTGGGTGGAGCAATCTCAAGGCAAATTGAGGAAGGGAGATAAGTATATTTGTGATTTGGATTGTAGTTTTTTTGAAACACCTTTATATGTTGAATTTATTTGTTTCAATGCATTCTGGTGTTGGTTTATCCATGTTTTATGAGTAAATTTAATTGTTTTTCCTTGTGGTGATGTAGTAGATGTGTAGGAATGTGGATAGCATGCATGAAATAATTTTTATTCTATAATTGCAATGATTTCCTTCTGCACTTAGTTTAATTTTCAATCTGGTCAATTCATCTGTTAAAATGTGTAGTGAACCTATAAGAACTCGGAAGAGCTACAACAAGGAAAATCACGTTGAACTGTAGGGCATGAATCAAAGTACATTGTAGGGATGCAAATAAATGGAAGAAAATTTCATTAGGTTCAAAGTGGGACTTAAGGAATTAAAGTCACTTTAACCAAGCCTTTTTATACGCTCGGAAGAGAGAAAAGAGCATTTGTGCTTCTATTTGTCACAATACTTTACCTTATTTCGCATTTCTTCCACATCTACACTATACTATTACCACTGCAAGGAAAAATAACCTTAGAACTTAGCATAACCAATTCACATATCGTAGTTAGAAATTCTGTAGGGATAATTTTATCTAAATGCAGTAGGTTTGTTAGCGAAAATACTAAATCTAGTGAATTATCAAATTTAACAGATTTAGACGAAAGGAAGAAAGTGGTCTCTCGTATCCATTTCGCCCGGCTGCCCTATTTCTACGATGAGATCAAACAGTCTCTCCACTCAATGACAAGAGTCTTCCCCATTTTCTCCTTTTTTCAACAGTCATGTAGTCCTCCACCCACCTTCCTACCTTGCATGAACTGCAATGTTTATCATTAGCGGTGGCCCGAACTGACACAAACGGAGCCAGCACTTGTCATCTTCGCATAGTCCTACCGCTCAAGGGATCTCAAGGCCAAATCTATCAGCCGACTGACATTGTCCAACGAAGGCAAAAATTTGCATGCTCCCTGTGAAAACATTCTAATCTCCTCAAACAAACTCATATGTGCTGAGAATTTCACAGTTTTTCGTGAAGCTTTAAGAGCAAAAATGTAGATTGAATCTAATAGGAAGGATTTGTTTATTTCGAATTCTTACTTTTGTTATTGTGCTTGGTTTCAGACCAAGACCTGGCATCCACATTGTTAATGAAAATGAACTGGAAAATAAAGCATCTAGCCAGACCAATTTACTTCTTTATAACTTCTAACAAATCTTCGTGACATAAAAATGACGAAACATAAAGCTTTAAAGAGAGTGCTTTTGATCCCATTGAAAAAATTAAAAAAATAAATAAATAAAAGCAAATGGTATTCAGGGGTGGACCTAGGTAGGGTCCAGACCCCCCTCAAATTCATATTTTTACTCATATGGGAGGACAGTTTGGCCCTTTGCCTCTCCAGAAAGATTTCATTGCCTTCGTTTCCCTAGCTCTTCTCACGTTGAGTCTAGGGGGACAGTTTGCCCCCCACCCCTCCAATGATATACTACTTAATGAATAATTATTTTAAGGGAATCCTTATTAGCATGTTCTTAATTTAGCTTGTGTTTTGTTGGTATGAATGCACCTAGAAGTGGAAGAAATTGTAGCAAAATTTCAATAGCATTCAAAGTCTTATCATCAAAAGTTGATATTTAAATCCTATTTAAACCAACAAACTTAAATCATGGAATAAGCAGCCAGCAAATTTACAAGAATTTAACTAGATTTAGCCTCAACTATATCAAATAGCTTTCAAGATTTAACTGCCTCGGGACTTCATAAATCTGGATTTACAGGATCTACTAAATCCTATTTAAGTAGCAGCCAAACAGCCGCTAATATTACTTTACCATAACTGAACACATATTCGAAGTATTATATCGAAATTGGGAAGATGCCAGTTATTCATGAATTTGAAGCTTGCATTTACAGATTGAACATTCAAAATAGCAGATAAATATTCTTCTTTTTCAACAAACATCAAAGAAACCCGATGTAAAGTACAACTACATCTGCAATGACCGTAAAACTTTGAAACAGAAGTAAAATCTAACCTAGAAAGTAAATCACAAGCATGGAGCCACTCTCTACTTCGTTATACATAAGAAGCAGCAGAACATCCATGACGTCTCGGCGATCATTTCGTCAAGCCTGCGCTTGTCAACATCAACCGAATCGTGGCATGCACCTCCCACGAGAGGCGGCATTGGAGTGGCGGAGCTCGACTGTGTGCTGATCAGGTGCGGCGATCGGCGGCGGCGCGTGAAGCTGGAGAGGTGCTGCAGTGTATTGCCAAGGAAAGAAGGAATGGCTCGACGATTTTGGGGTTTTCGGCTCGAATTGAATTAATGAGACTCAAAATCGCTCGTTATATCCGATTGCTGAGTGGAGTCGGCTCAAAATGGAATTGAGCTCCATTGTGGTGTGAGTCACTCATGCCGGCTTGATTTCAGGCTCGATAATTGGCTCTTGAACTGAGCACAATCAGCTAACAAGTGAATCTCATGTTAGACCCCGACTAGACTCATTAGCTCTGAGGACATTTAAAAAATATTAATATAAAACATACTCAAAATATATTAAATTTTAAAACTTTATTTTTAAGATATTAAAAATATTAAAAAAAAATTATTTTATATTTTATATTAAGTGATTTATTATTATTTTATTTGTAGTAGACTAATTGCTCATTATGTTAGTCATTATATTATAACGTTATCTTAAATTAATAATATTTTTTATTTTTTTTATAATAAATAGGACGGCTGGTGAAAATCGAGCTCGAGGTCGAACTCGAGAAAATTAATCAAGCTAAAGTTCAAGCCAAGGGTGGCTTGAGCTCAACTCGACACGTTTACACCGAGCTCAAATCAAAATGAGTTAGTTTAAATTGAGTTATTTGCATCCATTTTCAACTCAAAATCAACTAGATTCAGCTCACAATTGAAGCTAACCGGCTCAAACTGAGTTATTTGGATCCATTCCAGCTCAAAATTTGCTTATGACACGTTATATTCAATTTTACTTGGCATTATATACAACATTTATAAATAAAAAATATTGCAAGCCGATCTCGAGTGACTTCAAACCAATTTATGTGTGGCTTGAAATTGGCTCAAAAAAATTTTGATCCAAAATTTTGGCTTGTAGCTCTGCTCGTTTATTTCGATCTTCTATCAATTTGATCATGTGAACATAAAAATATATCAACATGAATTTCTAAACATATGAGCAGCTCGGGATGAAGATGTGGATGATCGAGCGTAGCCTTTGACGATCATTCCAGATGAGTATTGGAGTAGGAAGCACCTTATCCAAACTATTGACAGAATGTGCCAAGAGAAAATTAAGTCGAGCGGTGATCAACCTTCAGGACGATTGATGGGGAGCACTTTTTCAGACTGTATATCTACGAAACCAAGGCTTGTTAGCTGATTGTCGACCCTCATTGATCAAATTGGTCCCCGATTTTATTATATGCAAATAACTTTATAATTACCAAAAAACCCTACAAAGTTAATAATGAGGGGGCTAATATGTTCTTTGTAATACTAAGATATAAGTCTATAAATAAGGGGTCCATAATATGAATAAGGGACATTTTTTTGTCTGTCTACTACTGTTTTCTCTCTCTTTTAAATCACTTCTTAATAGAATGTTTCATTCCTTGGGTGTGTTTTCCGAATATTTTTTTATTCAACATTTTTAGGTACGGTAAGCGTGGAAACTGTCATCAACAAGAAGAGGAGTCCACCAATAAAAACAGGGATAGTCTAATCAAATGAAAGAAGGAGAAGCAACATGCACCCAAGAGTTTATGGAATAGTTTGTTCAATAAGGTCTATAAGATTTGAGAACTCATATCACCAACTATATGACAGGACAGTTCACAGAAGTCCTTAGGGTGGTCGCTACCCTAGCACGTCAAAGAACACTCAACCCCCCCCCCCCCCCCTCCCTCAAGGGGATTTGCCAGCCAACAATGGCAGGAGGGTGATCCACCTGCAAAAAATACCCGACAATGGTTCATACCAAGACACCGCCGGATCTGCCACATGGAGGAGAGGAATCAGCCGGTGCAGACCAAGGTTCAGAGGCAGCCAAAGGGCGCTTTCTCCTTACAGGTATCCGAAGTTGAACTCCTAGAAAAGTTCAAGATGTTGATCTTAGAGACGTATAAAGGATAGTCGAATCCCAACGACCACCTCACGTCGTATTAATCGTCCACATGTCTATTGAAATATTTTTATGCCCTAATGTGTAAGCTCTTCTTCACAACACTGAGATCAACCACATTAAGGTTGTTTGATGGATTGCTCACAAGGTAGTCACATGTTTTACGAAGTTTATAAGATTTTTTTATTGCAGTTTGCCAACTTTGAGGCCTAAGAAGAGTGCACAGTTCCTGTGACAACTGAAGAAGGGGGCTAACAAAAACTTACGATCATTTATTGCACTCTTCCAGAGCAAAAAGTTATATGCCAAGGACTTGAAGCTTGACATGGCCCAGGCCGCACTAACGCAAAGAGTGTGGTCGGAGAAGTATCATTTAGAACTTGAGCTCATACAACTATAATGCATGGCCAAAGCTGTTGGAGATGGCCAACAAATACATCGTCTTTTATGAGAACGCCCCTGAGCCCGCCAAACAGAGACACCACAAGAAGACCACAAGACTGCAAGGGACAGCCTATGCAAAGTGCACGACCGTCAAACCATCCCCGCAATAAGGGTCGCCCCAACAATCACTCCACTCAGCATCACTAGAGGTGATTGGCCAAGACCCAGAATCATTGATCGTCATGAACACCTCCAATATGATAATGGAGTCCCCGCGAAACTCTACTCAAGGTATCAATGATAGACATAGTGGATGTCATACAGGATAAGAAGTTGTTCAGGAAATCAGCACCGATGAGGGCCGGAGATTTCCTTCAGGATAACATAAAATATTGTACGTTCCACAGAGTTCACAAACATGACACTGAGGAGTGCAAACACCTACAAAGCCTGATCGAGGAGTTGATAAAGGAGAGGAAGATAAAAGAAGTTGTTACTCTTAGAGTCGTGATCCAAAAAAAAAAACAAAGCTCTCACAGGGGGAGCGACTGCGGGTCTATTGCACCAACTCCATTTACATTGTGATGTACGTGCCCGCAATCTTTGAAGGAAGTGTGCCACTCAGGAGGATAGGCTAGAAGAGACAACAAATAGGGGAACTCTACATCACAACTTTTGCCCCAAAACCCAAGGGTCACCCTCCTACTATTTCACTGACAAGAATCTACCCCAAAAAGGGAAACTCATATAACGACACCATTGTAATAACAATAATAATAAATAATAACCAAATAGGAAGTATTCTCATTTATACAGAGAGTTGTGTGAATGTACTATTCCAACAGGTATTCGACAAGCTGGGCCTCACTGCCGATCAGATGACCGCATCGATCGATCTGTTGTTTGGATTCTTGGGGAAAAAGAAGGAAGCAATGAGAGTGGTCGGGCTCCTGGTAAGTTGCGAAGGAAATGAAAAATAATTTACACTCATAGAAGATTTTCTCATAGTAGATTCACCCCCAACTTATAAGGCTATATTTGGTCGACTGCCGCTGAACAATTTCAAAGCTGTAGTCTTTACTTACCACGTTGCTATCAAGTTTCTTGGAGATGGAGAAATTATCACCGTCAGAGGTGACCTGGAGCTGTCTTGTGTCTGCTACTTGCAGTCTATAAGCAGCATAAAGCACGATCCCCCGGACATCCAAAAAGCGAGGGAAGGTGGACTTGAGACCAGCAAGTCCACTCATAAGGTTCTGATGGTCGAAGTAGAGCTGAGTAGATGTTTCTGATAAGCAAAGCTCTTGATGCAGGCCATAGGGAGTTGCTGATCCAAACTGTCTGAGAAAAGTAAGATGTTTTTGCTTAGACGACTGCTGAGATGTCGGGCATGTCAATTGATGTTGCATGCCACAGGTTAAATGTTGATCCATCAGCTTGACCCATGATGTAGAAGATCAGAAATTTAGCCATGAAGTTGGCAAAACTCATCCAACAGGAATTACGAAAGCTGGAGGAGGCGGGGTACATTCAGGAGGTACAATTCCATAAGTGGGTCTCCAACATAGCAATGGTCCAGAAGGCCAATGAAAAGTGGAGAATGTGTGTGGACTTCGCCAACCTGAACTCCGCTTGTACAAAAGAGTCTTATCCCATGCCATGATTCATGCCCTGGTGGATTCGGTTGTCGGTCACTCAGTCTTGAGTTTCCTTGATGCATTTTTCAGGTACCATCAGATTAAGATGCACCCAGCTAACACGAAGAAAACTATTTTTATTACTTGTGAGGGAGTTTTTTGTTATAATGTAATGTCCTTTAGGCTTAAAAATATTGTGGTGACTTACCAACGCCTCATGGATGTAATCTTTGCTAATAAAAAAAGGAAGTAACATTGAGGTGAATGTCGATGATGTACTGGTTAAGATTCATCCATCCAAACAACAGATTCAGTATTTAAAAGAAACCTTTCTAACAAAAAAAAGTATAACATGAAACTAAACCTACTGAAATTCACCTTTGGGGCTGTGGAAGGCAAAATCCCGAGGTATTTGTTAAACCTTAAAGGCGTAAAGGCTAACACAAAAAAGATCCAAGTCTCATCGATGTGTCGCCCTAAAAACACTAAGAAAATCCAGAAGCTAACCGACCGGATCTCAGTTATGAGCAGGTTCATATCCATGTTAGGTGATAAATGCACCTCATTCTTTTAAGTACTCAAGAAGAGCCAAATGCATTTAATGGACACCAAAATATGAGGAGGTCTTCAGGAACTTCAAACAGTTCTTTGACTCTCCTCCCCTCCTTCATAGTCCGAAGCCAAAGGAAAAGCTTTATCTTTACCTCGAGATTGGCCCCAAAGTCGTTAGTTCAGTCTTGGTCAGAGAAGATCTCAAAAAGTAGCGTCAAGTGTACTACACCAACTGAGTTCTCAAAGGCGTTGAACTCTGATATCCTTTAATAAAAACCTTGGTCACTTCAACACGGAGGTTTTGACCATATTTCCAGGTACATCTCAAACTCATACAAGTTATCACTGATAACCTACTAAAATATGTTCTTACCATGCCAAAGTATTCCGGTTGACTACTCAAATGGGTTGTAGAACTCAACGAGTTTGATATCTTCTATATCTCTCAGACGATAATAAAAACACAAGCTATTGTAGATTTCCTGGTAGAATTCTCTGAACCAGGATGGCTGAACGAGGATCTGGCGAGCAACGAATTTACCTAGACCCTGTTTACTAATGGGGCATCTAGCCAATCAAGTGATGGACTTGGAATTTTCTTGTGCAGCCCCATAAGAGAAAACGTATACCACTCAATCAAGGAAAATTTTCCATTATCTAAAAATTAAGAGGAATATGAGGCTTTGATTGTAGGATTTCCCCTAGCCTCAGAGATGGGAGTCCTCCATATAATGGTAAAGGCCAATTCACAACTCATAGTGAACCATATCAACGGAGAATTTGAAACCAGGGACGAGACTATGACGAAGTACCCAAGGAAGGTGAAGACGGAGATTAGTCACTTTACCAACTTCAGAATCAAACATGTATGAAGGGAGGAAAATTAGGTCACTGACCTCTTATCATGAAGCCTCCACTCAGGAGAGAGGCTACAAAAAAATACTGATAAAAAATAAACAAAGAATGACTTCCTCCAGCATGACGTCCTATCACTAGTACACAGAAGTATCAAAACCTAACCAATAATCAAAGAATAAACAAATCATACTCATATCCATCATTCAATGGGGGAAAACAACTTCTTAAATAATAAAAATGAGAGATGAGAGGGGCTAGCCAGAGAACCGCACAAAAAAGAGTAAATAAGAAGAGGGATTCTTATTCACAGAGGTGAGTCACGAATCACAATTCATGAGGCACAAGCAAGAGAGAATGAAACATGGTTACTCTTTTATCAGAGAGGTAGAGAAAGAGGCAAAGGAAATCGACGTCATCAGTAATGAGAAAATACATTAACCCAAGATTGAGAGCTTTCACTCAAAGTTTCTCCCTAGAGGCAAAGACCAAATCCTACAGCCGACACAAAGGCGATTAACAAATAGTCCCTGTGACTCATGAGGTTATTAAGGATTTATGGTTTTTAATTTAAAATGGAATATAATATATTAATGTAAGATATATATAATTATAAATGTATAGTATTATGGTTTCCCTAATTATTTATCAGAACATTTTTAATTTAAATATTTATTATTTAATATGATAACATGATTTCATTTTTTTTGTTTATATTTTTCATAAATTAATACATTTATAATTTTTTAGTATATTGTTATAATTTTTACATATAATTATTTTAGATTACAATTTTCAATTCAAATACTACCAAGTTGAACACGATTGAACACATGACTGTTTATGTTTTGCTAGTCTATAAATAATATCCCTAGCAAGTTGAACATGAGTGTTCACAAATGAAGTTTTTGACAACCCTAAATGACAATGATTTTGTCTTCCTCCTCTCGCCAAGGAATGGAGTTTGTTTGCATAAAAATTGCCTGATCTAGTAGATTTAACAGTCGGATCTTGACCCAAACTGATAAAAAATAATCAGTGAGTCACGGTGAATGTTCTACCCTAAGCATTTGGTCCTTAACCTATGAAAAGGGCCTCTAAGTTTGAAGCCTGAGAGCAAGAGAGAGGTGGGAGAGAAATTACCCAAATGCAAAACTAAAGGGCAATTCCATGCAAGCCAAACATTGGAGGAGGGTACATCAAGCACTTCTTCTTTAAACATCAAGGCCTGGGAATGCTTTGAATGCTCTAGAGACCAACACCACCCATGATCTTGGCAGATTTGGCCACAGAAGCTCACCAAAGCATGATAGAGTGAGGGGAATGGTGGGGAATGCTCGTCTTGGCTCAATGAATCTCCTATGAGTTCATTTGAGTGGAAGGAATCAAATTTTTTGGGGGGATTCAAAATGCCTCTCCTTGTATGGCTTAGGCAGCCATGAGAATGGCCAATTGGCCATCCAACATCTTTGAGGAGGTCCATCCAATGATCAAGGGCCACTTTTGCAATGCCTTCAAAGACCTTGAGCTTTATTGGTGAGTAGAGGTAGTGGGGAAGTGGTTGAGGTGGAAATTCCTTTTGGGCAGAGCTCGAGGAGGCAAAGGCAACTCTAGCAGATGACAGTGAGTGCTTTCTCCCTTAAGAAAGATGCTAGTGGTATAGGCAAATGAATAGGCTGAGAGGTTGGGTTAAATGGCTAAAGAGATGGCCAAGGTTGATTTTTTAGAGGTGAGGACCTCTCGGACTGGTCTTAGGTGGGTGCCACGATGGCCACAGATGGCTTCCATGACTGCTGGGTTGGTCAGAACTAGGTGGGCAATCCTACGGAGGGTTGAAATCACAAATAGGAGGCCTTCATTTTTGATGGGGAGAGAAAATGGACATGGGTTTTCCATAGAGAGGCTTTTGTGTGCAATTGAGTTAGCCATGGGCTAGCTTGGGCTCTCATGGACTTAATTGGTGCAATTATTCTTGAGATAGCTTAGGTTGGGTTTGAATTTGGTTATTTGTAACTTATTTTTGGGTTTAATTAGACTTTTGGATAAGTTTAAGTTTAAATTTAAGTTAGATATGGCTAGGCTTGGCTTGAGTTTTGTTTAAGTTAGATTTGTTTACCATTAAGCTTAGGTTTGGGATTGGATTGGAATCACTTCCATTAGGTTTAGATTTGATTTAATTAATTAGGTTTTAGTTCAATTTAAGTTTGAATTAGTTGATGTTCGATTTTAGTCCAAATCAATCTAGCTTTTGAAATGGATCAATATTATGTTAAACATATAGGTTGGTTTGGTTTTTCATTTAGGATTCATTTTGGTTTAATTTTAGTTTATGTTAATCATAAATTAATTTAGTTTGGGTTTTAGTTCAGCTTAAGTTTAAATTGACTCTAGGTTTGATATATTTTTTTTAAGATTTAGTTTAAGATTTAAATGCATATTTGATTTAAGTTTGATTTAGGTAATTTAGATTTAGATTTAGTTTTACTTAGGGTTAGTTTTGGTTGGTTGGTTTAATTTTAACACGCACACACAAACACACACGTATCTGTGTGTATGTATATGTATGTATATGTTTGTATGTATGCATGTATGTATATGTATGTATGTATGCTTGTATGTATATGTATGTATATGTATGTATATGTATGCATGTATGTACATGTATGTACATGTATGCTTGTATGTACATGTATGTACATGTATATATATATATATATATATATATATATATATATATATATATAAATAAATATAATCTGAAAAAGAAGATGGCGACGACTAGTTCTACTAGGGTGGGGCGATATGGCGACAACTGTGGAAAAATGATGGCGGATGGGCGGTTTTGGGATACGTTGAGAAGGTCACAAAAACTGTAATGTAGATTACATAAGTTTGTAGAAGTGGCTAAATAATTAAGAGTTTTAACCACAAGGTCTTTATCTATTAATGTTTATACCACATGGAATTAAATTATCAACATGTTAGGGTTTTCATTTATTTATGACAATATTTTTTTTCACTGTGAAATTAGAAATAATAAGTATAAATGGTTGCCAACTAATTCTATTTGGTTGAAATATGAGAAAATCAATAAGTTTTTTTTTTAGTTTTCACTGTTACAAAGTAAACCTCTGGCGCTCTTTATTCAGCTTTAAATATATTTTTACTTGGAGTTATGCATGTTATAAAGATTCTGATAGAGAAGTCAATGTTAAAAGATGATTATACGAAAAAATGACTTTCAATATGCAAATTAAACAACAAAATATTGTGGGGAATTAAATTATTTGATGTTTATCGCATCAATTTTAAGCTCTATATTGAAACTCAAGTTTATTAATTAGACATTTTTGAAAATAATATCACATGATGAGGTTGTTAATGCATTGGTTTCTGCATCTAGTTGGATTCGATACACTTTAAAATAATGTAAAGACACATTTGGTAATCATTTCATTAAATATACTTTTTTTTTGCATTTCTTCTTTCTTCTTACTACTAAACATTAAAATTTATTTTATTTAATTATTCTCAGTAAGAGATACTTGAAGAAGGAAAACTTAATATTCCAACTGTCAGACATATGAAACCAACTCTACCTTACACAAGACTTTTGATACCTTTGAATTTATATAATTATTAGAAGTTTGAACTTTACACACTATTTTTTCAGCTTATGTAGTCATGTTATTCATGTTGTTATTGATTTGATATTATGTATATTTTGTGTATACTTATATGTATTTATTTATGCAGAGCAGCTTTGTAGCTCTTCCATACCCGGTATAAAACAATCTTGTACAATCATATAGAAGATTATGATTATGAAAGAGGCTATAATGATATTTAAGATGATCATCTACACTACAGATGACATAGCTTAATTACATGATGCAACCATTTATAAGAAGTTGATGTATTTAAAGTTGGCACAACATAATATAATTAAGCAATTCCTTAGACCCCATTTGATGAATACTAAAAAATCTAAAGTTGGTATGTCAATTTCATTAAGCATGCCTTTAGATTAATGTTGAAAATCTAAAGATGGATGACATAATCACACCATGCAACCCTTTAGATTGTAACATGATGTTTTGCTTAAACATTTAATTTTTTTCAACTATAGGATACACTGTGATTTGTTTCTTAATGATTTCATCCATTATCACAATTAGTTTGGGTTATGCTTGGTAAGCTACTATTTTTATTGGACAATATTTCTCTATGACAAGAAAGGAGAGTCAACTTTGTTTTGCTTTGGATGAGACAAACTTAATACATTTGTTTTGCTCAGGATGAGATGATTTTAACACATTTATCACATGCATTTTCATCTTTTGGACAAATTATCAAGCTGAATGAATAGTGAGTTTTTATATTGCCCTAATTTGTATCAATTGTTATTATCTAGTCCCTGCCTCGTTAGGCAATACCTGAGCTAATATTTTTTTTCCTCTCTTTCAATCTAGTGTGTTATTTTATTGCATAGCTTCATAAGTATTTTTTTTTTGCTATTATTATTTTTTATTTATAGGTGTATTAAAGCTATGAAAAAATAAAATTTGGAGAAATGAAAATTAGGATATGAAAGATATAAATAAAATGTTGAATATATATATATTTTATTTGTAATGTGATTGTAAAGTTTTAATTTATTAGTTATTTGTTTCATAATAATGATTTGCAGTGATTGAGAATTTGTGATTCAAGCTTCAAATTTTTATTACATTTGTTATTAGAATTTGTAATAATACAGTTGAAGCAATAATTTTTTATAGAAGGTGTTATTTTTTTTTTGATAATTTTTTTATTATAAATAATTAAATTTCTTTTTCTTTATATTTTTTCAACTCATTTCGAACCAAACACGAACTGAACAAACAATTCAAACTATTCCAGCTAAATTCAAACTTGAACCAAACACAAACAACTAGTTCACGAACAATTTCAAACACAAGTCTATTTCAAACATATACAATTTCAAACGAGCTGAACAAAAACAAGAGCTCAGCTTGTTCATGTTCGACTCATTTACACCCCTAAGTACTAGTTGTTCGTTTGAAATTTTCTCTGTTATGCATATTATTTAACCAAGCATAAGTTGGTACCCATGCAGCTTGCATACTTCAAAATTTTATTTGTGTAAATAACAGCCTCATGGCTCGAAAAAATCATTTGCTTTGTGCCCCTTCAGGGTTACTCGGATTGCATTACATCACCCATTAGTCCCACGTCGTGAAATTCTCAAAGCACATCTAACTCATGCTCTTTAAATAGTGCATCCTCACCATCCCCACATGCATTCCATGCTTGAGCTATACTAAGTGTTTGACCTAAGTGGATGTGACTATGGAAAATTTTAAAATAAAAATAAACTTTGAATTATGATAAATTATTATTTCAAGCTAAACAAGGGCAAAATTCGAACAAATAAATTTAAATCAAGCTGAACACAAACCCCATACAATTTGTACGAGGTTTGGGGCATTGGCATGCATTACCATAGAGTTCTCATCTATTTATGTAACTAATGACTAAGTATTCATATTTATTTGTATACCCCTAAACTTTTTAAGTTCACATCAACAAAATATCACTTTCACTTTCTTCTAAAAGTGAATCATATATGTTCATACACAATTTATGATAAGAAGGGTTATAAATGTAAATATCAAACTTTTGATGTTAGATATGTAAATACATGAGAATGTTGTGGTTTGTATGTAAATTTGTTTTTTACGCTTGTGCTCGTGTTTCAGATCACGATAAGTTTTGGGCAAAAGCTTAGGTTTGTATTAGCATCAAGAGCATTCGAAGTAGAGAAGAGACGTTAATTGGTGTGGGCGCAAACTGCGAAGAGGGAGAAGCCGAGTACGTTTCAGGAATCGCTCAGGAATCTTGCGACGCTGGAAAAGCCCTAGGGTTTATTACCCGCTTTCCTCTATAATCCCCGAAGTTTCTAGATCTTGACTTCGAAACACCGGCGGCAGTGGCAAGGTTTGGCGTCGCATTTTCTTTGTGTTCTGCGGCTCCTTTTCTTGTGAGCTCCATTCTGTTTTTGAATCGCGTCTTTCAAATTCCATGTTCTTTGGTTTCTAGGAGCTGATTTACTGGAATTCGCTGCGTTGGGGTGTTTAAAGTTTGGATCTTGCTCGGGTTTAAATGGCTTTATGTAATCATTCATGTGATTTGCCTAGGGTTTCGATTGATTGTGGATAGTTGATTTGAGAGTCTTTGTGGGTGTAAGAGGCCGGTTGGTCTTCTGACTGTGGGTTGGGATGAATAGCGTTTTCAGCGAGCAGATACTGGCGGACAAGCTTTCCAAGCTCAACAGCACACAGCAATGCATCGAGAGTATCCTTTCTTTCCTTGATATTGTTTCTTCACTTATTTGGCATGAATTCTCGCTCTTTTGAGCTTAATTTATCTTTCAATGCTACTTTGTTCGGATGCCCGCTCTTGTTTGGCTAACAACGGTAGTTTTATCTCTTAGGAGCCATCTTGATTTGGAAACTTTTTGCTTCTTTGGTAGAATTTTCATCCCACAGGAGCATAATACTTGGTCTTTTGTTTCCTTGCTTGTTTTCTTTGTTGATTTGTATGATTCTCAGAAGTTTCTTGCTACATAGAGGAGCTTAACTGAGCTCACTCACCAAAACATCCAAAAGAGATGTTTGCAACATTACATAACGCTCAAATTAAATGCCCCAGTATTGGAAGATTTACATACATACAATTCAATTCTTATGTATTACATGTCTAACACCCAAACTTAAATTTTTACATACATTCCACCTTACCTATTTCATGAAAAGGTGTATTTCACTTTGTCACAGTTAAAACGGTGGCATTTTTTATAGCATTTGAAAGATTTGGATGGTAAAAATGTAAGGAGTAAAGTTTAGGTGTTAGATATGTAAACACATAGTTCTGATGAATAGCAGCGAGGGAAAATTGAGTATATATTCTCTTTCATGCTATTTTAATGTTCATCCAGACATAACGTTAACTAGCTTTTGAAAAATTAGTTCAAAGTGCTATTTTTGATTAAGGTATAACTTTCTCTCTTTGCCATGAAGAAAGCTTCCTTGACTTACTTTCACTACTAGCTTTGTCCCATTGGTGTATTTTTCATCGTAAAAATGCAGAACAGGTGGTTCAGACATGGGAGAAGCAGTTTCACAGCTCCACCAAGGAACATAAAATTCCATTTCTATATCTTGCAAATGACATTCTTCAGAATAGTAGGCGCAATGGTATGGAATTTGTGGGTGAGTTTTGGAAAGTGCTTCCATCAGCACTTAAAGATGTTACTGAAAATGGCGATGATCATGGAAAAAATGTGGTATCCAGATTGGTGAGTATCTTTCCAATTTGTTTTTTGCAAAAAAAAGAAGTGTTTTTGTTGCACTTTCCTCTACTCTTTGCGCTGGTTTTTAATTAAAGTTTTGAACTTTACCAATGATGCAATGGCTAGCATTAATCATGATGCACATTTGCTTGCGTTGACAGTGTAACATGAATCTCTCGCATGAGTGATGGTTAGCTGAAAAGCTACGAATTGTTGTTCTCTCTCTCACTCTCTTACTTGTGTATATAATTCCTAAATTTTCTGCAACAGTATAGTAACAATAAATGAATAAATCTTAACTTTGAAGTGATAATTCACTGTAGGCCCATGCATCAATTTTATTTAAATTATGATAGGCCTCTTCAAGTACCTTTTATTGGCCAGAAGTTTTTGATTGTGAGCCAAATCCTTTGTATCAAATATGTTGCCTTATGTTCAAAGGAAATCAACTTGTAGTAGCTAGCAATAATAGAGACATTTTCAACATGAAACTTGCATCTTCCAAAAAAAAAAAATAAAAAATTCAAGGAACATTGAAAATACATCAACACTAAATACTAGCTATAGAGCTATTTGTTATGTTGATTCCACGGTTTTGCTTTTCTTATTGAAATAGTACGGAAATGATAGGCTTATTTCTCCTTGATATTTTAAGCTCACTTTTTGCATTATAAAGATAAAGCTTCTATTATAATTGAATTGAATTGTAAGCAATGAGCATTTAAAGTTTGACAATAACGTAATCAGTCACCTTGTGGCTATTGTTGCATCCTCAAATTTTCACCATTTTATACCTCTTACCTTTTACAACTTTAGGTAGAAATATGGGAAGAAAGGCGAGTTTTTGGTTCACGTGCGCGGGGACTCAAGGAGTTAATGCTAAGTTCCGAGCCACCACCTCCGTTACAGTTGAACAAAAAACGCTCTCGTTCTGTTAAGATTGTTAGAAGGGATTCTCGTTCCATAAAAATAGTAAGAGCCCCTGTCTTGTCTTTCATTCAGTGCTGCTTAATGATGATATTTTGTTGGAAGATTTACATATATAACACTCCATTCTTATGTATTTATACTTCAATTTTTTACATGTCCCCTAATCTATGCATTAAAAGGTATACTTAACTTTTTAAAATTTAAAATAGTGTTATTTTTTATGTGATATTAAAGATTTGGTTGGTATAAATGTAAAAGAGTAGAGTTTAGATGTTAAATATGCAAATACATATTTATGTAAATGCCCCTGTTTTGTTTAGTCTAAACTGAGGGCCTCTTGAAACAGAAACTCTCTATTGGAGGAACAGCTGAAAAGATTGTGTCTGCATTCCACTCCGTGTTAGGCGAGCTTCCAAATGAAGATGCAGATCTCAATAAATGTAAGTCTATAGTTCGAAGAGTTGGGAAGATGGAGAAAGATGTTGATGCTGCCTGCACTCGAGGTATTATTTTCCTTACAAATCAGTCTTCCTTTTTTGCAAAATTAATTTGATTAAATTTTTTCAGTATCTGTTGCGTTTATTTTCTGAAATTTTGACCCGGTTTTAGTTGGGGATCCTCACCGCACAAAATTGGCTGAGGAATTGCAGGAAGAGGAGAATTCTTTGAAAGATTGTATTGAAAAACTCCAATCAGTCGAAGCAAACAGATTGACACTAGTGTTGCAGTTAAAACAAGCGCTCCAAGAACAGGTATGTATTAATAGCTTGCAATTTTGAGTTTTTAGTTATGAATTTACACTTTCATCCTCTTTTTCTAAGCTTGAATTTTTGTTCAGGAATCTGAACTGGAGAACATTCGCACGCAGATACAGGTTTGTCTTTGATTTCCTTTTAAGACCCGTAGTGTGCTCATGCAACGTTGTCTCAAGAAAATTTATTTTTTGATTCATTTGCTTAACAAAATTCTGATTTTTCTACAACTTTTATTATTCTTGTTCCAATTCTAATCTTATTTATAGAGGAATGTGTAAAAATAGTTCCTGACTGTTTACATGGGTCATTTTGAGTCCCAAAGTTTATAAAAGTTTCAAATTAGTCCCTGGACTCTTGGGGCTGAAATGGTCATCTGTGGAGAGATGTTAGCCCATATCAAAACAGTGTGGGGAGTAAACTGGCACTTTATACAGTATGGGACTAAAATAACCTCCTGTAAAGATTCAAGAGACTATTTTGACACTTTTCTCTATTTATATTTATGCTATGCTGTATTAATGGAAACTTTGAGAATTGGATGAAGTTGCTTGAGCTCTGACCACTACCAGATTGGTTTTGTATTCAACTTAGCTGTTGCTAATTAATTAGTTTAACGTAAGTATTACAATTAACAAAGGGCAGTTCACCAAGCTGGACTTATTTTTTTTTATTCGATTTTTCTTTGAAGTGTGGGAAACAATATGAAAAAGGATCATTNAGTGTGGGAAACAATATGAAAAAGGATCATTGCAATTCTTATGTATGTACATATCTAACGCCTTAACATTTTATTCGTGTACCTCTCAAATCTTTAACATCACATGAAAACACCACCTTTACTATCGTTTTAAATTGAAATACACCTTTTCAAGCATAGATTTATGATACCAATGTGTTATAATTATAAACATCATATTTTGGATGTTAGATATGTAAATACATAAGAATTGCATGGTTTGCATGTAAATTTCTCTATAAAAAATGAGTTTGAAAAGCTTAAATCAAATCTGTTATGAACAAAGATTTCGTTTTCTTCCCGTCGCAGGTCGCACAAGCGCAAATAGAACAGGCCATCAACATGCGAAAGCGACTAAACAACGAGTCACCAACCGTTCCACCCAAACCCGATTCGAATGGTGTGGCATCTGAGCCTCCGAAGAAATCTGCAGCCGCCATTGCTGCCGAGGTTGCCGACAAGCTCGCCGCATCCACACATTCCCAACAAATCATGACTTCTGTCCTCTCCACCTTCGCCGCCGAGGCAGCTAAAAATGCCGTATTGACTACGTCGTCATCCTCTGCAGGCAACCCATCATCCGCTCCGAAGAGCAATGCGAAGCACGAAAAAGCAATGATATCTGGGCAGCCAACCCCTCTGCCTCAATATAATTTATATCCCGCTCCAACTCAACAATACATTCAGCCTTCCACCGGTGTGATGATTGGCGTACCATATACATATACGACAATACCTCCGCTGCCGCCACCGCCGCCTCAAATGATGAGTATTTCGAGACCGATGGCGCCATTGCCCGTTCAGCAGCAACAGCCGATGCAGCCGCTTCAGCCGCCACCAATGGCTTTGGTTCAGCAGCCGGGCATGCCCATTGCCATACAACAGTTGCCGTTGCATATGAATCAACAACCAGGGCATTTCGGGCTTTTGCAACCAGCGCCGCCAAGTTACAGGCCGCTGCAACCACCAAATATGGGGTTCTACCATCATCAGACACAGTGAAGGTTGACAATGTTAAACTCACTTTTCTTAGATGTTTTCCTGATATGTTACATGAAGATGAAATTTTTTTTTTCATTGGTGGGAAGATATATGCTATTGTGCAGGTTGGTTTATTGACGTGTTTATGTAATGCAAGCTTAAAAAGCTCTGTGAGGACATCTGCCTCCATTAATGAGCCGTCGAAGCCTTCATTATTAATATTTTGATGTGCTTATCATCGAAAAACACGAAAAATTTGAGCTTGAATGTTTCAGAGCTCCGTTTATAGGCGAAGGTATGAAAATATACATCACTTATTTGAACTACATTTGGATGCAGTTGCAGTGTGATAATTGAAATTGTTAGTTTTAGGTAAATTTGTTATTTATAGCTATTTGATTTGAATTATGACAATTTGCTTTAGACTATTGACATAAAGATTATAGCTTGTTTAGGATTTGATTTTGCAGTTTTTGGAGATGATAATTGAGGTTTTCAGTCTGTTAAAAATAGAAGAATTGGGCCAAGTTGTAAACAATTTCTTGTGATTGGTCAAGTTAGAGCTTTGCATGAGTTGTGTTAGATGTTATAGATTTGAATGCTATGGATGTGAAGTATGAAATTTTAGGTGTCAGATTTGTAAATATGTATGAATTGTGTGGTATGTATGTAAATTCAGAGTTTTAGATGGCACGGCAGGGCTAAATTAGAAGGAAAGAGAAGGATAAATGCTAGAATATAAATGCTTTAAATTATCAATCATCAAAATTCAAAACATACCAAATTGTATTTGGTAAATCTGATTGTAAAGTGTTAATTTTGATTAAAGAAATATTAAAAAACCAGAACAATTTTTCTGTATTTTCTTGTTTTAACATCCAATGTTTGGTATTTACATTTATAGCACCTTGTTGCAATTGTAGGGGTGTAAACGAGCCGAACATGAGCGAGCCTGGCTCAACTCGTGTTCTACTCATTTATATTTTGAGCTCAACAAGTGTGTTTGTGTTCGGCTCGTTTGCTTAGCGAGCCGAACACGAGCCGTTCACGAGCAAAGAGTCTCTGACAACCCTAATCACGTAGCCATAAGATGTTAAGAATTGGGGCAGGCTTTAAAACATAAGTTGAATCTAAATTAATAATTTCTTTTCTATTTTCTTCATTAATACTTTTAATTGATTATAAATCTTTGTATCATTGTAGCAATTAAAATTTTTAAAAACACTAATCATATATATATATATATATATATATATATATATATATATATATATATATATATATATATATATATATATATATATATATATA
>NEWO01000010.1:4337715-4373955 GCA_003013225.1 Phalaenopsis aphrodite | reverse complement strand
GATACACACATCTTTATACTTAAATCAAAAAGTTGACATCGAAAAGTTATAATAAATTATAAAGTAACTTTAATAAAATAATCACAAATATTGGATATTTTTATGATTTTGCCCGGAACTAGGGGTATAAACGAGCCGAACACGAGCTCGTGTTAGGTTCGTTTGTATTTCGAGCTCAAAAAGCGAGTTCGTGTTCGCTCGTTCGCTTAGCGAGCCGTTCACGAACAAAGAGTCATTTTGACAACTCTAATCACGTAACCATAAGATGTTAATGATTGAGGCAAGATTTAAAACATCATTTGAATCTAATTTAATAATTTTTATTATATTTTCTTAATTAATACTTTTAATTGATTATAAATCTTTGTAGCCTTGTAATCAATATATATATATATATATATATATATATATATATATATATATATATATATATATATATATATAATTGATTAGTAATATTTCTAGTCGAACACGAACGAACAAATATTTTCTTGTGTTGTTTGTGTTCAGCTCGTCAACTTAGCGAACAAGCAGAACTCGAGCTGACCACGAGCCGTTCACGAACAACGAGTCGTTTTGACAGCCCTACCCGGAACCTTGAGAGGGTTGCCCCTTTCAGATTTTATCACCAAGATCCAACCCATAACCATATTTTGTTGGATATAACTCATATACCATAAACGGACAGATTCTGGAGCGGAACGGAGCAGAGTGGAAGATTCTGTCCGAATCAGAGGAGTTTCTTTATGTGGGTTGGGGTGAGTTACATGAGTAATTTGATTATTACATATTGTACTCCAGAGTTATAAATATGTTTGTGTGTAACCCTAGGTGTTATCCCAAATTATGTAATCTCTTTTCTGAATATTGAAAGGAATTCGTCGCTCTGCTCCCTAAGACGTAGACATCTTTGCCGAACCTCGTTAAATCTTTGTGTTCTTCTGGATTTGCGTCGATTTCTATTTTTCTTCGCCCTAATTTCTCAACAAGTGGTATCAGAACAGGTTGGAGGGCATAGAATTTTCTGGCGCGGGAAGAAAGAAGATTTGAAAAAAATTGGCGGCTAGATTTCAAGGATTCGGGCTTCTGCGAATTCCGGGAGTTTGGCGAAGCATCGGAGGAGTTGGCGCAGAAAGAACGACGACAGAGGAGTTCACGATCTTGGACGGTTCGAAGATGAAGGGCTTGCTACAGTTCCAGTAGTTCGTGAGATCAGGCGGGAGACGGAAGCTGTTCACGCGGGAGTTCCTGTTCGCAATTCACCGGGGACGGAGCGCGACATGGAGGAATCTGGAAAAATATTCTCCTGAATTTCCTTCGGAGGAATTTCTTTCGCTGCGATTTAATTTTAAAAAATTGAATTTCTTTTAGAGGAATTTCCTTTGTTGCAGTTTAATTAAAGAAAATATTTAGTTAAAGAAAATTAATTAAAATTTTCTTTGCTGGAGGCTACGTAGAAGAAAATTTGAAATTCTGATTTTATTCATTTGCGGGAAAAATGAAAGTTTTTGAACTTCATTTAATTAAAAGAAATATTTTAATTAATGTTGACTTAATTAAGGAAGCTTAATTAAAAAAATATTTCAATCTTTTCTTACAAAAAATTGTTGCCTTTCTAAAAAACTTAATTAGGGAATTTTTCAATCTTTTTGAAAGATTCTGAGCAGAGAAATTATTGCTGAATAATTTGTTGCAGGAGTTATTTTCAAATGACATTTTCTGGTGCAAAATTTGAGGTGGTGAAGTTTGAATTGAAACAACGAGCGACATCAACTATAGGTTGGCTCAACATGATAGAAGTATTGTTGATAATGGTCAAGTTTGAATTGAAACTGGTAACTTCAAATTGTGGCAAACAAGAGTAAAAGATCTGATGACTCAACATGGAAATTTGAAAGCTTTACGGACAGCAAAACCAGAGTCATGGAGAATGAAGATTGGGAAGAATTGCAACAACGAGCGGCGTCAACTATACACTTATGTCTGACAAATGAAGTTATGTATCACGTGATGAATCTTAAATCTCCAGAGGAGATATGGAAGAAATTGGAAACTTAGTTTATGGCTAAATCTCTGACGAATAAATTGTATCTGAAGCAAAATTTGTATGGGTTGAAGATGCAAGAAGGTTCTGATCTAGCGCAGCATGTTAATGGTTTCGATCAAATAATCACAGATTTATCACGACTTGATGTGACTATTGAAGATAAAGACTGAGCAATGATTTTGTTGTGTACATTGCCTTCTTTCTATGAACACCTGGTGACTACTCTTACATATGGGAAAGAAACTATCAAAGTTGACGAGATTACTATAACATTGTTGGCTCACAACCAGCGGAAGCAGAATGTAGTGGAAAACTCTCATGATGATAGTTTATATGTGAAGGGTAAGCATAATCGTGGAAGGAAGAAAGAGAATGAGGGATATGGAAGGTGACATTCCATATTAAAGTCCAAAGGCAAAAAGACAATTCATTGCTACAATTGTCAGGAGCCAGGTCATATGAAGAGAGATTGTCCAAAGCTCAAGTGGGCAGACTGAGGAGAAAGGTGATGGATCATCAAAGTCTGTAAATGTGGCGTAGAATAGAAATTCAGATTGCAGTGATAATGATATACTTTCAGTTTCATCAACTCAGTTCACAGATGCATGGATTCTTGATTCAAGATGCTCTTATCACATAATACCTGACAGGGAGTGGTTTACTTCCTACAGGTCAACTAATTTTGGCTCAGTTTATCTATGAGATGATAGATGATGCAATATTGTTGGTATTGGAGAAGTCAGAATTAAGATGTATGATGACATAATTAGAACATTATGTGATGTCAGACATATTTCAGATCTGAAGAAGAATTTGATTTCCTTGAGCACTTTATATATAAATGGTTTCATTCCTAAGGTAGATGAAAATATATAAACCATCAAAATTGTTAAGAGTGCACTGATGGTGATGAAAGAAAAGTTAACTACATGCAATATCTACAAACTGTTGGGGAGTACAGTTGTCGGTGGAGTTCATTTTGTGGAGTCAGATGATGATAGTACAAAGCTATGACATATGTGTCTAGGTCATCTCAGTGATCGTGGGATGACAAAATTGCATAGAAGAAACTGTTGCATGGTGTTAAAAGCTGCAAGTTTGATCTTTGTAAGTTCTGTGTTTTTGGAAAACAGACTAGAGTCAATTTTATGACTAGAAAACATAAAACTGAAGAAATTCTTGATTATGTGCATTCTGATGTAAGGGGCCCTGCCAGGGAATCATTTTTTGAAGGATCTCAATATTTTGTTACCTTTATTGATGATTTCTTCAAGAACATTTGGGTGTATTTATTGAAGCAGATATCTGAAGTCTTCTCTAAATTCAAGCAGTGGAAAGCTGAGGTGAAGAACCAAACTGGTAGAAAGATCAAGTATTTGAGATCTGATAATGACATAGAGTACACAAATTTGCAGTTTCAGAAGTTCTGTGAGGAGCATGGGATTCAGAGGCATTTTTCAATGCGTAAGACACCACAACAAAATGTTGTGGCAAAAATGCTGAATAGGTCCGTAACTAAAAGGGCAAGATACGTGAGACTGAATGTAGGACTACCTAAGAGTTTCTGGGCAGAGGCTGTGAATATGGCTTATTATCTCATCAATATATCACCTCAGGCATCGTTGGGTGGCAAGGTCGCAGAAGAGTTATGGATAATTTCAATCATTTAAGGATTTTTAATTGTCTTATTTATCTGCATGTACCTGGAGATGAAAGATCAGAACTTGATGCAAAATCTAAGAAGTGCGTCTTTCTAGGCTTTAAGAAAGGTGTGAAAGGATACAAGTTTTGGGATCCGATTGCAAAGAAGATTGTGATAGCATATATGTTGTTTTTGATGAACAATCCATGTTACAACAGAATCAAGACAAGGTTCAAGGGAACAATTCCAGTTCAAATGGAGTGCAGGTGGATTTAGAACATCATCCAAAAACAACTGAGAGAGTTGAATGTTCAAATCCAACACCTGGTGATCCCATTCCATATGATTTGCAGAATTATAATCTAGCCAGAGATAGAGAGAGACATATCAATATAAGGTTTTCTAGCAGATTGGGTTATGAAGACTTGGTCTATTGTGTACTTCTCATCAGTAGAGATGATCCAACCACTTTTTAAGGAGTTATCACTAGCCAGGAGAAAGACAAATGGATGGGTACATTGGTTGAGGAGATAGAGTCTTTGAAGAAAAATCACACATGGGAGATAGTTCAGCTTCATGAGGGAAAGAAAGCTATTGGATGCAAGTGAGTGTACAAAAGGAAACCAACAGTATCAGAAAAAGAAGGGAAAAAGTTCAAGGCTCGACAGGTAACAAAGAGATTTTCATAGCATAAGGTGATATAATATGATGAAATCTTTTCTCCTGTGGTCAGACATACTTCAATAAGGGCAGTGCTTGCATTAGTAGCAATTTGAGATTTGCATTTGGAGCATATGAATGTTAAAACTGCTTTCTTGCATAGTGATATGGAGGAGCATATTTACATGGGTTAGCCAGAAGGGTTCACCCAACTTGGACAAGAGCATCTGATTTGCAGGTTAAAGAAATCGTTGTATGGGTTGAAACATTCTCCAAGATAATACTACAAACGGTTTGACTCCTAAATGATTCAAATTGGCTACAAGAGATGTGAGTATAATTGTTGTGTTTATGTGAAGAGTCTTGATGATCGTTCTATTATTTTTCTGTTATTGTATGTCGATGATATACTGATTACTGCAAAAATATGAATGATGCATGTGGTTTGAAAGCTTTATTGAGCCAAGAATTTGACATGAAAGACTTGGGTCCTACGAAGAAGATTCTTGAAATGGAGATTCATCAAGATAGAGGCTCAAAACGATTATGATTATCTCAACGAGGCTATGTTGAGAAAGTGTTGGACATGTTTGAGATGAGCAAAGCAAAGCCTGTAAGCGCGCCTTTGGTAAATCATTTTAAGGTTTCTTCAGAACCGTGTCCTAAGACAGATAAAGAAATCAAAGATATGGAAAAGGTTTCACATGCCAATGCAGTTGGCTGCTTGATGTATGCAATGATATGTACTCATCTTGATTTGGCTCATGTTGTTAGTCAAGTCTGCAAATACATGGTTAAACCTGGAAGGCGACATTGAGAAGCAATTAAGTGAGTTTTCAGGTATCTGAAGAGTACTATAGGACATGTAATTATTTTTGACAGTCAGCAGGATGATCCTTTAGTTGTAGTGTACATTGATTCTGACTATGCTTGTGATTTGGATGGTAGCAGATCTACAACTAGGTATTTGTTTACTCTTGGTAGAGGGCCTATATGTTGGAAATCAACAATTCAGTCTATTGTTGCATTATCTACAACTGAAGCTGAGTACATGACAGCAGCTGGAGTTTAAAAAGAAGCCTTATGGCTTGTTGGGCTAGTAAAGGAATGATGGATTTTTGAGAAAGTGTTGGGCATGTAATTATTTTTGACACTCAGCAGTGGTTGGTGACGATAGGGTGATGTTGGATTTCAGCTGCTTCTCCAAGCTTCAAGCTCTCTCTTTAGACTTCAAACTCTTTTTCTCATGAGAGAGGTGTGGCTCTATTTATAGTATCTCTGTTACAATAAGTGAAGGAATTTGAACCATTCTAATCGACGACCTTGAGAAGTTTACTTTATCAAATAACATTTGATGGACATTTGAGTGTCTTAATGATCTTGGAATTAAGCGATCTTGGGCTCATTGGATTCATCTTATTGAGACGCTTGATTCAACAATGAACTCACTAGATTTGACATCATTTTAATCTTTCAAATATGTCTGAAAAGCTTTCAAAAGTGGTTTAATGACTTGATTTGACTTTGGTTTGACTGGAATTGAACCAAATTTAGTATTATTGAGTCTGTCTCGTCGTGTTGGTCAGTTTGACTGTAAGTTTGTTGAAATCATACTTTGGATGGCTTTGAATGTTTCTTACAAAAAAGATTATCTCGAGATTTGCGTCATACTTTGAGATTCATGTCAAATGATGAGAATTTATTCATGGTGTATCAGTTNAACCAACTACATGTTTAGCTATTCTTCTGGTTTAAGGCCTAGGTTCCATCTCCTTATGAAGGTAGTGTAACACAATTTATAGAGTTTGAGAGTGACATCCTCTGTTAATAAGATAGGAATTTGGACTACTCTATCGGATGAACTAGAGCAATTCCCTTGACCATATGTCATTTTGTGGATTTTTAAATGCCTTAATGATATCAGAATCTAGTGAATTTTAGCTTGTTGGATTCATCTTGTTGAGATGCCCTTTTTAACTATTAGCTATTAGATTTGGAATTCATTTGATCTTCCAATTAATCGCCCGAAGCTTCCAAATGTAGCTTAACGACTTAATCTAACTCGCATTAGACCAATTTTGTTGCAATTATGTCGTCTCGTCAAGTCTGTCAGTTTAACTATAAGTTTGTCAAAATCAGAGTATTGGATGAGTCTTCTTGTGAGTGAAGATTTCTGGACAAAAAAATGCATCGAGATTCATATCACACCTTGTAATTCATCTCACGCCTTGAGATTTGTGTCATATGATGAAAATTTGTTTGTGACTTATCACAGCTATTAAATGCATAAATAAAATAAACATATAAATGCTTTAAAAATATGAACAACTAGACACAAAAGTCTTTATCTTATTTTATTTATTATGAACTAAGAAAATAATTTAATTTAACACAAATAAATTTTTAGTTGAGTTTTAATTGAGTTTATTCATAAGCTTTAAATTAAGCTTTAACTGATCTATTCATAAACATTAAATTGAACTTATTCACGAGCTTATTCATCAACATTAAATGAGACTATTCATCAAGCTTATTAATGAGCTTGTCTGAGAATTTTAAATGATATTATTTGCGAACATAAATAAATCAAATGAGAAGTTGTTCAAACTTGTCCGTTTAATGATTCAAATTTATAAAAGTGCCCAAATTTGTTTAAGTAATTAATCAAATGAACATGAATAAACTCTTTAATGAGGTATGAAAAGTATATGAAATGTTTGATTTATTTACAACCCTAAGGATACATACATCTTTATACTTAAATCAAAAAGTTATGACATTCAAAGAATATAATAAATTATAAAATAATCATAAATATTGGATATTTTTTATGATTTCGCCCGGAACCTTGAGAGGGCAGCCCATTTTGTCACCAAGATCCAGGGAAATATATGCGTACTTAGTACACACGCAGAATTACGTGCGTAATAACCTTGCAATAACTCCCGCTTTGCGGTTATTAGAGGTTTATTAAGAAGTTATTGAGATATTAATTCCAATAACCTATAACAATAATAACCTTGACGGGTTCAATTTAGGTGTTATTCATAGGTTATTATGGGAGTTAATGGAAAACACACACAGAATTGCGTACGTATTACACACGCAAATATTTCCCCAAGATCAAACCCATAACCATATTTGTATTGTGTATTTTCTTTATATTACAAAAATTAGCTTCAGGACTTAACATTCTTTAAATTTTGTTAAAAATATTATATCAAAATTAAATTTGAAAATCTAAGAAATTATTAGGGTTGTTGAGGATCATTTTTATTTTTTACTTTTTGGTTTTTTTTTTGTTTTTAATTTTTTAAAAAATATTTATTTAATACAATTTCTATGTGCTTTTATTTTTTCATCATAAAAATAAATTTATTTATTTAAAAAAAATATTTAATATTTTCCTGAATATTTTTAAAAAATAATTAAACATGTATAACATGTCAAATATATTTTACAAATAAAAATATATAAAATTTTAAAAAATAAAAATGATCCCAAAAGAGTCTTTTGTCTAATTTAAAAAACCTCATTGTGATTTATGATACCTGATAACGATCTTATTGATAAATGATGCGTGCTAGAAAATTCATGGGAGTAACATACTATCGACTTAACATGGTATGAAGATTTTACACACTCAACAGAAAGAAAACAACTATTAATGACACTATATGTTTTTATGTGAAAACCTGTAAAGAGAAAAACCACGTAATCCGACTGAGCTAAAGAGGTTCGCTATAAACAATTGCAACCACTTGTCCCATAGCACAGGAAAGGATTACTAAGTCTCACAAGCTACAATTTTGACACGTGGATAAACTTGTTGCAATGAACGGGGGAAGATGATAATGATCGGTTAACGACCGGTAGGTGTTGGTTGATGGAGGTCTAGGTGGTCGACGACACTCAGCAGTGGTTGGCGACGATAGAGTGATGTTGAATTTCAGCTCTTTCTCTAAGCTTCAAGCTCTCTCTTTAGACTTCAAACTCTTCTTTCTCATGAGAGAGGTGTGACTCTATTTATAGCGTCTCTGTTACAATAAGTGAAGGAATTTGAACCGTTCTAATCGACGACCTTGAGAAGTTTACTTGATCAAACAACATTTGATGGACATTTGAGTGTCTTAATGGTCTTGGAATTAAGCGATCTTGGGCTCATTGGATTCATTTTATCGAGACGCTTGATTCAACAATGAACTCACTAGATTTGACATCATTTTAATCTTTCAAATATGTCCGAAAAGCTTTCAAAAGTGGTTTAATGACTTGATTTGACTTTGGTTTGACTGGAATTGAACCAAATTTAGTACTATTGAGTCTGTCTCGTCGTGTCGGTCAGTTTGACTGTAAGTTTGTTGAAATAAGACTTTGGATGGTTTTGAATGTTTCTTACAAAAAAGATTATCTCGAGATTTGCGTCATACTTTGAGATTCATGTCAAATGATGAGAATTTATTCATGGTGTATCAGTTGCCCCCTATTTTCACTCGAGACCATCTTCGACAGCCGAAAATATTAAAGTCTGGTGCATTTATATTTTCATTCATATTAGTATAAATGTGAGATATATATAGCCATTTTAAAGTTATGGTTTGGTGTATGATTATAAATTAAATCATATTGTATAACTTTATGCATGAGTTGCTTTTTGCCATTGTATTAAAGTATAATATATATACAATACAAAAGTAAGCTTGCTTAAAAGAAGGTGTCGATTTGAATGCTGACTTTCTAAAAATTTTGTTGATTTAATGTAATTGTAATGCAATTATTTTTATCCTCTTGTGCTTAAAGGAATTTACATGTATTAGAATTCAGAAAGCCAGCTGACCAGAATTCACAAAACGAAACGGTGGAATTCATGGAGATTTTTTTTTATTAATTTAAAATGAGGAAGGTGGAAGAAGAAGAGAATTAATTCAAATTTCAAATTTTTTTATTTTTTTAATTACTTTTAATGATATGCTTGCTCTTAAGCCTATAAATAGAGGTCAAGAAGATATCTTATTTCGTGTTATTGACGGACGTAACCTGATATGGAGAGTTCAAAGGAAATCCACCAAGGATTTTTTACCTATCCAAGGCTGTTTTTCGAAGTTTTTGCTTGATGACTGTAGCCTATGATGGAACATGTCAAATTGAGTCCTCTGGAGATCAATTATGCATTTCTCAAAACTAGGGCGTAGGTTACAATAAACCATATGTTTTCTTGCAAATATGATTGCAATCAGACTCAAGAATAATATTTGATAACTTGTCAGTTACTATTTTTTAATCTGTTGCAGCCCAACAAGGGCATTTTCAACACGCTTGTAAAACCCATGTATCGAGCCTTGAAGAGATTGGTCTCTTAATTCAGTTGAAGAGGAACGCTGGTACACTGAGAGGGCACTGAGAAAGCTTTCTTTGTGACGAAGATTGCCCCTAGTCTAGAAGTGGTTTTCAAAGATTTATTGTCTGAATGAAATGTGGTATGACTACCTTACCACAATCGTGCCCGAGTAGTTAACGTGAACTACCTATCGAGACTGCAATGAAGGTTGCCCCCCAGCCTAGAAGAAGTTGTAAAAGACTTTGTGTTTGAATATGATGCGAGAAGACAACCCCACTACAATCGTGCCTAGGACGTTAACGTGAACGAAATTTTGAGATTGCAGTGAAGGTTTCCTCCACATCAAAGAATGCTTCAAAGATGATCTTCAAGATGCAAAGGAGGTTCCTTCGCTGATTTGATGACGCACATCATTGGAAAATGAATTAGGAGCTCAGCGTCTCAGAGTTGAAAATAGTGTTAAATGATGCTTTGATTCCTACAAGCGGTGCCAAATTAACGCGGCTAGAAAATTCGCAGTAGTAGAGTAATATATTATTGTCTTACTGTGGTCTGAAGATTCAACACACACTCAGATGAGAGAAAATAACTAATAATGACACCAACGTTTTTTATGTGGAAAACCCATAAATGAAAAAACCATTAGGCCCAACCCAACTGAAGAGTTTCACTATAAAATGATAATTATAAATGTAATCACTTGTCTCACAGACGGGAAAAAGTTACTAAGTCTCCTAAGTTATTATGTCAACGTGTGGATGAACTTGTTGCAAGAGACGTATGACAACCGATAACAATCGGTTGGTAGGTTGTGATCTATTGTGGTTGGAGACGGTCAGAGGCGGTCGACGACAATAGGAGTGGTGCTGACTTCAGTTCATTCTCCAATCTTCAAACTCTCTCTTCAAACATCAAGTTCCCCTCTCATGAGAGGGTGGGGCTCTATTTATAGAGTCTCAGTTGTTATAGATTAAGGAATATGAACTACTATGAACGAATGACCCTGAGAGGTTCCCTTCATCGGATGTCGTTTGAAGTAATTTTGAGTGCCTTAATGATATCAGAATTGAGTCATCTTGGGTTTGTTGGATTTAAGCTAACCAGATTCGACATCTATTTTCCAAATATGTCTGGAAAGCTTCTAAAAGTGATTTAATGACTTCATTTAAGCTTGATTTGACTCGGATTGGATCAAATTTAGTATCATTGGGTTCATTTCGTCGTGTCGGTCAGTTTGAGTATAAGTTTATTGAAATTGGACTTCTGGATGACTCCTAATCAGAGTATAAATACTCAAAAGTTTGCCTCAAGAGCTGTGTCATGCTTTGAGATTCATGTCGGATGATGAGACTTTGTTGACAACATTTTAATAATGATTATTCCGTTAATTAAAATATTATTTCTACCAACAATTAGGAAGATTTATATACATACCACTCAATCCNACCAGAATTCACAAAACGAAACGGTGGAATTCATGGAGATTTTTTTTTTATTAATTTAAAATGAGGAAGGTGGAAGATCAAGAGAATTAATTCAAATTTCAATTTTTTTTATTTTTTAATTACTTTTAATGATATGCTTGCTCTTATGCCTATAAATAGAGGTCAAGATGATATCTTATTTCATGTTGTTGCGAAAAAGAAAGTCGTCTTCATCCTGCGTAGCAGACGATTAACGAGATCCTCTTTTGTGTTGCACCGTAGAAGAAAGTCGTCTCCCTCCTACGTAGCAAATGACCAATAAGATCTTCTTTCTTGAAGAAGGTGCAGAGAAAAATCGTCCCCAACCTGTGTAGCAGACAATCAACGATATCATTTTTCTTGAAGAAGGTGCAAAGAAAAGTAGTCCTCGATCTGTGTAACAGACGTTTAATGACTGTAACCTGCGTTGGAGCACAGTTGAAAGAATAATCCATTGAGGATGTAAGACCCGTCATAGGTTATATAGTTGGAGATGCACGACAAAATTAACCCGTAACGGACAAAGTCATATGAAATCCCCTAAGCATAGTTGACCAATTTTAGGTTATTGGTTAAAGCTTTTGCTTGATGGACGTAACCTGATATGGAGAGTTCAAAAGAAATCTACTAAGGATTTTTTACCTATCCAAGGCTGTTATTCGAAGTTTTTGCTTGATGACTGTAGCCTATGATGGAACATGTCAAATCGAGTCATCCAAAGATCAATTATGCATTTCTCAAGACTAGGGCGTTGGTTGCAATAGACCATATATTTTCTTGCAAATATGATTGCAGTCATACTCAAGAATAATATTTGATAACTTGTCAATTACTATTTTTTAATCTGTTGCAGCCCAACAAGGGCATTTTCAACACGCTTGTAAAACTCATGTATCGAGCCTTGAAGAGATCGGTCTTTTGATCTAGTTAAAGAGGAACACTAGTACGTTAAGAGGGCACTGAGGAAGCTTTATTTGTGATGAAGATTGTCCCTAGTCTAGAAGTGGTTTTCAAAGATTTATTGTATGAATGAAATGTGGTATGACTACCTTACCAAAGTCGTGCTTGAGTAGTTAACGTGAACGGTCTAATTAGACTGCGGTGAATGTTGCCCCCTAGCCTAGAAGAAGTTGTAAAAGACTTTGTGTTTGAATATGAAGCGAGAAGACAAACACACTACAATCGTGCCTAGGACGTTAATGTGAACGAAATTTTGAGACTGCAGTGAAGGTTTCCCACACATCAAAGAATGCTTCAAAGATGATCTTCAAGATGCAAAGGAGGTTCATTCGCTGATTGGATGACACACATCATTGGAAAATTAATTAGGAGCTCAACGTCTTAGAGTTGAAAATAGTGCTAAATGATGCTTCGGTTCCTACAGGTAGTGCCAAATTAACACGGCTAAAAAATTCGCAGTAGTAGAGTAATATATTATTGTCTTAGTGAGGTATGAAGATTCAACACACGCACAGATGAGAGAAAATAATTAATAATGACACCAGCATTTTTTATGTGGAAAACTCTAAAATGAAAAAAATCATGGGGCTCAACCCAACTGAAAAGTTCCACTATAAAATGATAATTACAAATGTAATCACTTGTCCCACAGACGAAAAAAAGTTACTAAGACTCCTAAGTTATTATGTCAATGTGTGGATGAACTTGCTGCAAGAGACGTATGACGACCGATAACAATCGGTTGGTAGGTTGTGATCTATTGTGGTTGGAGGCGGTCAGCGGTGGTCGACTACAATAGGAGTGATGTTGGACTTCAGTTCATTCCCCAATCTTCAAACTCTCTCTTCAGACATCAAGTTCCCCTCTCATGAGAGGGGTGGCGCTCTATTTATAGAGTCTCAGTTGTTATAGACGAAGGAATATGAACTACTATGAACGAATGACCCTGAGAGGTTCCCTTCATCGGATGACGTTTGAAGTAAATTTGAGTGCCTTAATGATATCAGAATTGAGCAATCTTGGGTTTGTTGGATTCAAGCTAACCAGATTCGACATCTGTTTGATTTTCCAAATATGTTTGGAAAGCTTATAAAAGTGATTTAATGACTTCATCTAAGCTTGATTTGACTCGGATTGGATCAAATTTAGTATCATTGGGTTCATTTGTCGTGTCGGTCAGTTTGACTATAAGTTTACTGAAATCGAACTTCTGAATGACTCTTAATCAGAGTTTAAATACTTTTTACTCAAAAGTTTGAGATTCATGTCGGATGATGAAACTTTGTTGACAACATTTTAATAATGATTATTCCGTTAATTAAAATATTATTTCTACCAACAATTAGGAAGATTTATATACATACCACTCAATCCTTATTTATTTACATATCTAACAACTAAATTTTAAATTTGACATGCATGCCACCTTACCTTAAAATGATGCTATTTTTGATGTAGTGTAAAAAATTTTGGTTGGTATAAATTTAAAAAACAAAGTTTTGGTGTTAGATATATAAATATGTAGGAATTGTATATTGTGTATGAATATGCCCCTACTTAGTATTATATTATAATGAGGGCTATCAAAAAACACCGCTGTTAACAAAAAACCCGAATTTGGCTGGTAAAAAACCCCAGGTCCAATCCGTTAGTAAACAAAACAAACAAAAAAAAAAAAACTTTTTGAACCCAAATAAAAAACAGGAAAACATGAATAAAAGTTTGTTAATGCATGGTTGACAAATTTTGACTTAAAATAATTAAATAATTATATTTATTTATAATATTTTATATTAATTTTTATATTTATTAGAAATGCTAAACTTTATTATTTGTAAAAATTATTTGGTTGATGTAATTATAAATGAGTTTTTATATATAGAGCATAACAAACATTGTTCATAATATACATAGGTCTCAAAATATATTATTTACTGATAAAAGACTCGGTCACCGTTTGGTTTAGCGTCTGGAGGGCGGTGCAGGGAGCGGTCGTGAATTTTAGCAGTTTGAGATGACGTTCGGAGAGCGGCGTCCCGCTATTTTGGTAAAATGTCGGTCGTGGATTGAGCCCCACAAATTTTACCCCTCTGTTGTTCGATCATTCTGTTCGACGTCACTCCTTTGATATTCGCTTGTACGCATCAGTAGAGGCTTTCGGTGCCCAAGTTCTTCAACAGAGAGGAGAAGAGGTGCTGCAATTTTCCGCTCATGCAGCCTGTAGGACGAGTTGAGAGCTTGGGGAAGAAGAAAAGTTTGTGAGTGCCTTGTTGTGCTGGTCACAGAGGAAGAAGGCGAGAGCCTGTTGTGCGACTTGCTGAGGAGGTGGGCTCTCCTTGTCGTGCGGCTCGCTAAGGAAGAAGTATGCCTGATCCGTATATTTGAGTACAATGTAGAGTTTTTTTATAAGGTAAGATCAGCTATTAACTTTAGTCGATTTAAAATTTACATTTTAAAATTTCAACTATTTATTAATTATTAGGATAAGGAATGTAAATATTAATGAATTTAATTAATGTTTAGAAAATCCTAACACTAATTCTTTCAAATTTTAGGGTTTTTGTTTAATGAAGAAGCAACAATAAATGGAGCAGAAGGGAAATTTCAGATACGAATACTTATTTCAACTATTACACTTATTGTCTTATTTAATTAAAATTAGATGATGTTTATGAAAATTTAAAGAATGTTAACTAATTAAATATTTACAAAGGTAATTTAATTTGATTATGACATATAATTGAAATTAGTAAAATAAATTAATAGAATAATTAAAATTTGAAAATATATGTTAATTAAAGTACTCTTATAGAATGTTATTTAACAACCCAATCAGATAAATTATATGCGAGACTGTTTAAGTGTCAAATATATGACTATGACAGTTCTGTTAAAAACAACATTACTTCGCTGGGACATGACATTCATTTTTCCAGAAACAACAGTCACACAACTGTTTTTGAACTGTAAATAACAAACATGCAACAAACTTTCCCACAACAGCTTCCCTACAATGACTTCATTGGGCAGTTGCTACAAACTAGCCTATTGGATAAGTTGCAGTTACTCCAAACAGACCCTCCCGTAAATCATCCGTCTCTCAGACTATATTGAAAGTATTATAAATTAGGCGTGAAAAAAAAAAAGACTGACTCTTCTCTGGCATTCCTCCTCATCTAAATTCGGAAAGTGATGGTTGTCGGCGAAACTGGGATAGGGCGAGACAAAATTCGGGCAGAGAGGAATGTGAGAGAGTTTTTTTTTTTTTTTGCTACGTTTATTTTCTAAGCTTTCAATCGAGTTAAATTAAGAGATATATGCCTTACGGAGCCTCTGTCTGTAAATAAAATGTTTTGAGATCTCTATACCTAAGAAACAATGTTGGGTATCCTCTCTATACGTAAAAAACCCAATTATAAAAATATATTTAGGTGTTCCACATGCAAATAAATAGGATTTAAGTGATATATATGTAAATATTTTTAAAATGGTGCATGATTTATTTTTCTAACCACTGGTTTCTCTCATTAGGATTTATACATGTAAATAAAAAGAGTTGGGTCATGGGTGATATGATTTTCCAAAAAAATTCATCTTCCTAATGTGATATATGTGTAAATACATATGCATTAGATGTCATGCAAATAAATGCCCCCATAACTCTCCGCCTCCTATCAATTCCCGCCCCTCTATTTTTTTTAGTCCCACATCGCCTTTATGTAAAGTAATTCCAATTAGCAAATATATATAAATGTAAATACAATACTAACCTTCTAATTCTCTAGTTTAGAACTATGTGTATTTTGCACATTTTTAGGAAATAAGAGTTCTGGGCTAAGTAGCTTGCTTGTTATTTGATTAAATAAGTAGCAATTAAGATGTGGGACTAAAAAAGAGGTTCCAGTAAATGGTTAGCATGCAGAATTGTTGTCAGCTCAAAACAGATCGAATCCCCTGAAGATGGCAAGAATTGGTGATAAACTGTCCTGAACTGAAATGAAATCTACTGAAACAGATCAAATTTTTGCTTCAAAACCAATCTCAAAGCAGCAATCGTCATAGTGTTTCTCTTGAATCTGTAAGATGAACAGACCTTGATGAAAACAAAGAAGAACCAGCTGAGAAATTCTCGAAGTCTTCTTAGAATCTGAAAGGGGATTGAAGAGCTCTAATGAAAATTTTTTATTTTTCTCAGTGTTAAATACGACGGTCATAAGTAATTATTACTTGGTATGCAATACGATAATGTTTTTTACACCGTGTATGAGATACTTAGTTACATTGATTTTGAGATGATGTGTTCAAATATAGAGTTCGTCAACGGCAGTAAGCAGGAGGAAACTGGCAGTTGTGAGTCATCGTCGGCCAACATCGATCGACAATAGCCGACAACTAGAGAGGCCGGATCAGCAGATTTAAATATTCTTTTGTTGCACTATCTTTAGGAAACAAATGGGACATATAAGCAATAATTCAAAATTTATCTTCAAATTTCAAAACTCATCTTAACAGAAAAAGAATAAAAAAGCGTTTTTTATTTATTTTTGCATCCACCTGGGGTTGGTTGAACCAGCAACTCAGTCAGGTGCAGATCGAGTCAAATAAAGCGAAGCTAAAATGATTGTCTGAGAGCGAGGGTGAGTTGGGAAATAGAGGAAAGACGGCATCTTTGATTAGCTGCCTTCCTCAATCCCCTGTCGGATTCCAGGAAGACTTTGAGAATTTCTCATCTGGTTCTTTCTTGTTTTCATCAAGATCTGTTCATCTTACAGATTCAAGAGGAACACTATGGCGATTGCTGCTCTCAGAATGGTTTTGAAGCAAGGGTTTGATTTGTTTCAGTAGATTTCAAGCCAGTTTATCTCCGATTCTTGCTGTTTTCCGGAGATTCGATCTGTTTTGAGCTGACAGCAATTCTGCAGGGAAGCTTCCATGTGTTTTCCGAATTGGAATCTAGTTCCTCGGCGATTGCTCTGGGGTCAGTGTCCTTTATGATATTATAAGGGAGGGATTTTGTTCTTTTTAGGGTTTGTTCAGGTATGGCTGATGATGATTTGATTGAGCTGAAGTTTAGGTTGTTTGATGGTACCGATATTGGACCCAATAAGTACGATCCTTCTACTGCGGTTGGATCTCTCAAGGAGAGCATATTGGCTCGATGGCCCGCCGGTGAGTCCATGGATTTGATTTCTGATCTTGTTTTTGAAGAATTTGAACTGTGAATTTGGCTCATTTTTAGCTTGTGTTGAACTTGTAATTTGGATCAAACTTTGATTCTTTCTGGGAATCGATTTTCATGAATTTCTGAGGGATGTTTTCATAGAAGTAGGGTTTGGTAAATCATGTGAATCCAGATTTAGAAGAAGTTGAAAGGATTGAAGCCTGAAAACTTTGTAAGTCTTGCTAAATCTCTAGAAGCTTTTTGAATATTTGTTTCAGGATTTAGTGTTTGTGAGATCTGAAATCATTAAATCCAATAAATCTTGTTAAAGGTGGGATTTAATGAATCCAGGATTTAATCATTATTGGAGCAAAATATTAGGATTTAAAGTCTCCAAAATTATTTTTTTATCGGATTTAAGCTTAATATTTCTAAAGAATAGTAAACATTTTTCTTGGAAGGAAATGGACTGCTTTTAAAATAGAAGGAGATTTTCAGGACTTCACTCTTAATTTGCTTGCATCCTTTATCTAATTATTTTTGGGAAGATTTACATATAAACCACTCAATTTTTATGTATTTACATGTCTAACACTTAATTTCAACTTTTACACTTAATTTCAACTTTTGTTTACACACATACTACCTTATATATATGCATGAAAAGGTGTATTTTGAAATTGAAAAGTTGAATGATGGTATTTTAGATGTGATGTGAAAGATTTGGGTGGTATTAATGCACAAAAGCAAAGTTGAGGTGTTGGATATGTAACTAAATAGGTATTGGGTGGTATGGTATGTATGTAAATGTCCCAAAGTTATATAATCTGTGGTTTTGTTGTCAAGACTATTTGTAATGTAGCTATAAACTTGCTCGCATGTCCATCTTTTATTTCAGCTGTTTTTAATTCATGAATTTGCGGAAATTTCTTCTCTAAGTTGCATGCTATTCATCCTTTATGTAATCGGGATGAACTATTTTGATTTTGTTGTTTCTTTGACCCATCAAAATTCCTGCAAGAATAGCTGTTTGTCTCAATAGAAAAATAAAAGAGCTACTAGGGGCTTGAGGGTGTGGTGTGTAATTCGTATCTTTTAATTTCATTCTCATTCCAATTGTCAGCATTTTCCCTTTTTATTCTTCCTTATCCACGTATAATTGTACTATTTTTTTTCTATTTTAACTAGTTTAACTCTTATCAATGCCATCAACAAATCTTACCATTTGGCACGAACCTTGAGACATTTTTGGGCAATAAAACTTCAAGCTTGAATAAAAAATAATCCAGCACTCCAATTTCTACAAACCCACAATCAATCAAAATGACCAGCTCGACGAGACGAACCAAATGACACCGAAATTGATCCAATCCGAGTCAAATCAAAGTTTCAAGCTGTTAAACCACTTTTGAGAGCTTTGAATAGTTAATTAGATGGTCCGATAGATTCTAAATCTGAAAAAATTATCGTAAAATTAAGCGTTTCGATGAGATGAATCCAACGAGCCCAATGTCACTCAATTCTAACATCATTAAAACGCTTTAATATCCATAGAACATTATCCAATCAAGGGAAATACTCTAGGACGTTCAATGAAGAGGTATGAATTCCTGCTTTTTTTCAGAGATGCCACTCTCAATATTTATAAATATAACCATATTCCCTTCGTTAGAGGGACTTGAAGACCCGTACTTGGACTTGGTGGCTGGATTGAGATTGGAGGAGCGGAATTCGAGAGTTGTTCTAGATTCGAAGACCCGACGGTAACTTTGCCATCTGTATCCTCCGACAACTGTCAACCACCACTCGTCGGTCGTTACCGACAGCCGTCGGCCGCCCTCAACTGTCGCTCTTGGTGAACCTTGCAGTGTATCGAAATACCCCAAATACAATATAATAACATATCCTGAATATGGTGGCGCACCTTGGTGTTACAATGCACCACGAATGCAGTGTAACAATGCATCAACAAATATGATGTAATGACCCACCCAGATACGGTGTAACAACGCACCTCGAATATGATGAAACAACATACGCTAATATGAGATAACGAGTAACATCATATCGAAGATCCGATAAAAAATATCTGCAATAACGGCTTATAATCGTTGTATTTAGAATTTGACGACTTTCTCTGGACTTGAAGTTCCCTTCTTAGGCCTTATATTGACAAATGATGTTTTTACTGCAACCACCTACCATTGTAGCACCAATTATAACCTCCACGACCAACTGATGCTACTGCAGCTCCCCATTATGACTTACATGACTAACTATGGTCATTTAGAATCAATCCAAAATTGAGGAACCTTCACTTTAAATTTCCAATGTCGGGATTCTTGCTTCACTCTCAGGCTTTCTTTTGATTGAAGTGAAGGAAATGAAATAAAATTCTGATGAAATGGCTTGATTTTGAGTCTAAAACTATTACTAAGAATATTTTCCTCCCCCCTTTTTTTAAAAAAAATCTCCTTTCATTCAAATTTCCATCATCCAAAATGTAAATAGTTTTCTTTTTTATGTTTGAGAAGCATTGGATAATGCTCCGCCTTTCTTGTTATTTTATTCTCTTGTAAATTTACTTGTCACTTTAATTGCATATTTTAACATATTACTTCACCTTCACAATTCTTTTAAATATTTATAAGTCCATTATCCACATTCGTTTATAATCAAAGAAAAAATTATCAACAGGAAACTCTTCAGTCTATTTTGCCAAGTAGTTTATCAATTTTGAAGTGCCCATATTGAACAAGCTCACCTCATTTTGTTAAAGAAATTGATTAGATATATATTCAACAATATATATTATTGAAAAATGAAGTGTTGTGTTAGGTAGTCGACAACCAACATAAAATTTGTCAAAAAATCTATGACAAATGTCCTTTCAATCAATATGTAAACATTAGGGCATCCCCTGGAAGCGACATACTATATGACCTGAATACAGCAAAAAGTGTGCAACGGCCGTTTAACCGATGTCTGGGTGTAGTGTCAAATGAGCAAGGGTTCACACATTACGGACGGATGCGAGTAAAGAAATTAGTCAATTAAACTAATATTAAAATAGGATCTTGGAATATAGATACTCTCACAGGTAAATTAATGAAATTAGTTGATATTGTGATGCATAAAGAGATAAATTTCTTATGTATTCATGAAACTAAATAGGTTGGAGAAAATGCTAAGGAGATTGATAACTTAGGTTTTAAACTTCGATATTCGGGTAAAAGTCGCACTAGAAATGATGTAGGTGTTATTATCAATAAGTATTTGAAATATATTATTATAAAAATTACTAAAATTAGATATAGAATTATAATCCTTAAGATTATTGTCGATATTAAGATTTTTAATATTATAAGTGTTTATGCTCCTCAAGTAGATTTTGATGTAGGTTCCAAAGAAAATTTTTGGAATGATCTAGAAGAATTAATACAAATGATACCTCATGAAGAAAAAATTTTTGTTGGAGGAGATTTAAATGGACATGTTAGTAGAGTGGTAGAAGATTTTAGAAATATTCATGACGACTACGGTTTTGGAGTGATTAATGAAGAAGGCATAGTCATTTTAAATTTTTCTTTAGCATATGATTTTGTTATTGCTAATACTTTATTCAAGAAAAGAGATGAACATATTATTTCTTATAAGAATAGATCTAATAAAACACAAATTAATTATTTTCTTATGAGAAGAAGAAATCATCGAGAATGTAAAGATTATTAGGTCATTCCTAGCGAGAATTTAAATACACAACATTGATTATTACTTTTAGATTTTAAGATAAAGAGTTGTAAACTAAAAAAATACTGAGAATCATTGTCATAGAATTAGATGAGTGAACCTAAAAGACACAAAAAAAAATTAATTTTATGAGCATGCTTCAAGATTTTGAGATTTGAGATATTCATGAAGAAGTAAATTTTGTGTGTGATAAAATAACAAACACTATCAAATAAGTGCAAAAGATGTACTTGGAGAATCAAAAGAAAAAATGTTTATAAATAAAAATAGTTGGTGGTAGAATAAAAATATGCAAGAAAAGATAAAATATAAGAATTTATGTTATAAAAATTCGTTTGAACATAAAAGTTTAGAGAATTGAGAAAAATATAAAATAACTCATAGTGAATCTAAGAGAATAATCTGTAATGCTACAAATTCTAGTTTTAGTGATTTTTATAATAGATTAGATACTAAAGAGAGTGAAAAATAAATGTATAAATTAGTTAAATAAAGAGAAAAGAAAAATAAAGATTTAACTTAGATACATTAAAGATGAAATTCAAAAGGTCTATCTTAGAAAAAAATATTCAAAATAGGTGTATGAGTTATTTTAATAAACTTTTCATTAAAGTTTCTGAAATTACGATCGACTTTATTGATCTTAATATTGTTAATAATTATAAAATATTTCATTTTTACTGTCTTATTAGTAAAAAAAATAGTTGAAGCTTTAAAGAAAATTAAGGGTGGAAAGTATGTTAGACCTGATGATATCCCAATTGAAGTGTGGAAATATTTAGGAGATTTGAGATTTTCTTGACTCACTAAACTCTTTAATATTATTTTAAAAACTAAAAGGATGCCTCAGGGGTGGAGGAAGAGCATTTTGATCACCATTTTTAAGATTAAAGGGGATGCATACGAGTGTGCAAATTATAAAGGAATTAAGTTGTTAGTATCATACTTTAAAATTATAGGAGAGCGTAATTGAACATAGGTTAAGAAATATGGCAAAGGTTTCTCATAATCAGTTTGGATTTATGCCAGACAGGTCTACTATGGAAGCTATATATTTATTGAGAGGTTTGATGGAGAAGTACAAAGAGAATAAGGAGGATCTACATATGAATTTTATTGATTTAGAAAAATCTTACGATAAAGTTTCAGGAGATGTGTTGGTAAAATTACACCTCCTTATCCATTTGAGATTGAAGTCATTAAAGATATGTATACTAGAGTTGTTGTGTTCAAACAGAAGGATTGACCAATTATTTTCCTATTTCAGTCGGATTATATCAGGGATATGCTTTAAGCCCATATCTTTTTGCTTTATTTATTGATGCTCTCACTGGACATTTAGAGGAGGATATACCTTGGTGCATGCTTTTCGTTGATTATATGCTTCTTGTGGATAAGACTAGAGAGANAAATTAATTTTATGAGCATGCTTCAAGATTTTGAGATTTGAGATGTTCATGAAGAAGTAAATTCTGTGTGATAAAATAACAAACACTATCAAATAAATGCAAAAGATGTACTTGGAGAATCAAAACGAAAAATGTTTACAAATAAAAATAGTTGGTGATAGAATAAAAATGTGCAAGAAAAGATAAAATATAAGAATTTATGTTATAAAAATTCGTTTAAATATAAAAGTTTAGAGAATTGAGAAAAATATAAAATAGCTCATAGGGAATCTAAGAGAACAATCTGTAATGCTACAAATTCTAATTTTAGTGATTTTTATAATAGATTAGATACTAAAGAGAGTGAAAAATATATGTATAAATTAGTTAAATAAAGAGAAAAGATAAATAAAGATTTAACTTAGATATATTAAAGATGAAATTCAAAGGTCTATCTTAGAAAAAAATATTCAAATTAGGTGGGTGAGTTATTTTAATAAACTTTTCATTAAAGTTTCTGAAATTACGATCGACTATATTAATCTTAATATCGTTAATAACTATAAAATATTTCATTTTTACTGTCTTATTAGTAAAAAAAAATAGTTGAGTCTTTTAAGAAAATTAAGGGTGGAAAGTATGTTAGACCTGATGATATCCTAATTGAAGTGTGACAATATTTAGGAGATTTGAGATTTTCTTGACTCACTAAACTCTTTAATATTATTTTAAAAACCAAAAGGATGTCTGAGGAGTGGATGAAGAGCATTTTGATCCCCATTTTTAAGAATAAAGGGGATGCATAAGAGTGTGCAAATTATAGAGGAATTAAGTTGATAGTATCATACTTTAAAATTATAGGAGAGCGTAATTGAACATAAATTAAGAAATATGACAGAAGTTTCTCATAATCAGTTTGGATTTATGCCAGGTAGGTCTACTATGGAAGCTATATATTTATTGAGAGGTTTGATGAAGAAGTACAAAGAGAATAAGGAGGATCTACATATGAATTTTATTGATTTAGAAAATCTTACGAGAAAGTTTCAAGAGATATCCTTTGTGGAGTTCTAGAGAAGAAATGTGTTGGTATGACTTGTATTGAAGTCATTAAAGATATGTATACTAGAGTTGTTGTGTTCAAACAGAAGGATTGACCAATTATTTTCCTATTTCAGTTGGATTACATCAGGAATCGGCTTTAAGCCCATATCTTTTTGCTTTATTTATTGATGCTCTCACTGGACATTTAGAGGAGGATGTACCTTGGTGCATGCTTTTCGTTGATTATATGCTTCTTGTGGATAAAACTAGAGAAAGAACTTTGGAAAAACTTGAATTATGAAGGTCTACATTGGAGTCTAATGGCCTTCGCTTGAGTAGAACTACAACTGAATACATGGAATGTAATTTTACTTGTAGTAGCTCTAGTGACAGAGTTATAATTATGGGTGATCAAATTATTAAAAGGTGTGAACGCTTTAGATATCTCGGGTCTATTGTTCAAAGTGATGGTGATATAGATGAAGATGTTATTAGTAGAATTCATGTTTGGTTGGTTGAAGTGGGAGAATGCTTCGGGCTTATTGTGTGATAGAAAAGCACCACTTAGACTCAAAGGAAAATTTTATAAGATGTTGGTCAGACCTACAAATTTCTATGGCGCAAAATGTTGTCCTTCAAAAGAGAAGCATAAAATTAAGTTAAATGTTGCTGAGATGAGAATGCTCGAGTGGATGAGAGAAGCATAAAATTAAGTTAAATGTTGCTGAGATGAGAATGCTTAGGTGGATGAGTGGCTTTACATTTAAAGACAAAATGCGAAATAAATATATCCGTGTTAGGGTTGGTGTGGCTCATATGGCGTACAAAATTAGAGAGAATCGCCTTAGATGGTTTGGTTACATTAAAAGTCGACCATCTGATGACCCGGTTAGGAAATTATATGTTTTTTATTTGACTTATGTTAAGAAAGACAGAGGTAGACGTAGAAAGACTTAGGATTATTGTATAAAAATGATCTTAATTTATTATAGTTAAATGAAAATATTACATTCAATAGGACGCAATGGAGAAAATGATTGATGTAGCCGACCCCACTTAGTGGGATAAAGGCTTGTTGTTGTTGTTGTTATTGTATATATTATTGAATAAGTAGGAGCTAATAAATAAGCATATATGAGAGACAAAAAAGGAAACATATATATGATTTAATAATGTGACAAAAAATATATCTCCGAATATAATAACTTTGTCTCCGAATATAATCACTTACCTATTGCATCAAAAATATCTATGTTTACTCTTGGCAGCATTTAGAAATTGTGAATAAATAATGAGGATTTATCATTTGGACAAGGCTAATGATGATGATGAGGAGGCGTACGACTGGGCTTATTTCTGAGAAAGAAGCTGCATTTTCATCATGGAATTGTTTGATTTAGTGTTAGTTTTACTTATAATGGAGTGTCTTTTAAAGATTTTTATTTGATCCAATACTTCTCTATCTTTGCATAAAGAATGATAATTTTTGCTTTGGTGCTATTTGTGTTATAATTGTATTATTTTTTGTAATTGCTTTTGATTTAATAATTGTATTATTGATAGGCAAACAAATTGTTCCAAAGACAATAAATGATTTGAAGCTTATAAATGCTGGGAGAATTTTAGAGAATAATAGAACCCTTGCAGAGTCCAGGGTACCTGTTGGTGAGCTTCCTGGTGGTGTAATTACAATGCATGTTGTTGTGCGGCCTCCCGCAATCGACAAAAGCAGTGGTATTCTATCTATTCTAAATCACTGTCTTTAAATTATCTGAAATTCAATTTTTTTCATTCTTTAGGTTTCATTACAGCATTTTTTTCATGGGGCATTTACATACATACCGCCCAATTTCTATGTATCTAGCACCTAAACTTTGTTTTTTATATTTCTACCACCCAATTTTTTCATATCACATAAAAAATATCACTATTTTAACTTTTAATAAGTGTAAGGCACCTTCTCATGCACGGGTAAAGTTATATGCTAAAATATTCATTTTTAAAGGACTATCAATAAGTATGGATATTCCCAAGGAATATGTTGTTTTTGTGGAGCCAAAAGCACCCAGATGTTCTTTTTCTAGACCGAGAAACCCGAGCCTAAGCGCCCATTGTTAGTTGCGGCTTTTGAAGGGCTTTTGAAGGGCACGCTTTTGCTCCCACTATGGACGCTCTGTGCCCATGTTTGAGCCCAAAAAGAGAAGCCTTTGTGCCCCCTTGGGCACCCAAGAGCTCGTTTTGCTAGGTGCGATGCTTTCTTGCTCAAGAGCTAGGCGCTTTTGAGGCAAGTCCAGCTGCTTTTGTGCCTGGTGCAGTTATCACAATTTTTTGGTTATTAAACCAGAATTCTAGCGGCGCAAAGGCTTGGGGATGTAGTATTTTCTTTTGAACTTCATGGACAAGCATCTCGATGAAGGTGTCAAAGAGGTGGATTTGTAGGCTTGGGGATGTCGTGTCCTGTAACTTTCCTTGTGTGTAGAGAGGAAACTGGTATATGTTCTCTATAAAGACTTTGATTTTTACGGTGAATTTTTGGTGGTGTGACTGTGATTTTTTCCGGTTCTCGGGTTTTTCCACGTAAAATTCTCGTGTACTTTTCTAGTTGCTTTGATTGTTCTTTCATTTAAATTTTTTTGTTTTGATTTTTTCTCGAATCATGTGTGATCCTATTATTCCGTACTGTGATTTATTTTCTAATTGATCCTATGCCTCGGTAAAGTTGAGAATTGTTCTCATTATACTCCTATCAGAATATTGAGTAGAAGGGGTATAAAGAGATTTGACCCAAAATCACTTCAAAGGATGGTCAGTACCCACCATTCGACATATAAGGGAGTACATGGCTTAGGGAGGGTGGCTAGATTTAACTTCCATATCATGTTGAGGAAATATTTTTTTATTATTTATTATGTAAGCCCTACAAATAGGCATACAAAATCATATATAAACAAACAATTAAGAGAGAATAACACTCTTTATTGTGATCATATTAAATTCCATACATTCCACATTCAATATCAGAAATCCTACTTATTTTGCCTTTACCATCTAGTCAAATTTACATACACAGCACACAATTCTTTTGTATTTTCATATCCCACACCAAAACTTTTATATTTACATACCCTGGTGTTTTAAACCTCGGCATGAAAAGTTGTATTTCACTTTTAAAAATTGATAACAATGCTATTGTTGATGCGTTATCAAAAATTTTAGTGCTATGTATATAAATGCCCATACTATCTAATACATCAACAATCTTCAAAAATCTCATCTCATTTTTCAATTCGAAGTTCTTTTTTTATGTATAAATTTTATTTTCGCAGCATTATCTCGTCATCTACACCACCATTTTTCTCTTTGCAGAAAAGCAGCTAGCCAATGCCTCAAAGATAAACAGATGTTCATGCTCAATCCTTTGACTAAACTGGATTCCTCCTCTCATTTCAAGCCCTCTGAAACTCCTCCCTCTGAAATGAACCAGAAATAACTGCAATGGTTCTCAATTATGATCTGCAGTGAGGAAGAAAGAAGAAGAAAGCCTTATTGGTATTGTTTGTGTTAAGAACTTGGAATGGTTTGATCATTTTTATACTTTGTTAAGGTGTGAAATGTAAAATGAAGAAATTGTTGAGATATAGTGATTTAAGCAGAGCCTTATATCTCTCAGCTTGCTTCATAAACATAGTGTGCTGCTTTTTTTAATTTTTTTTTTAATTTTTTGTCAAAATAAACTGTTATTTATGCAAACAATGCATTAGTATAATGTCTGTGTATATTTTGATGGAGTGATTTGATTTGCAAATGTAACATGTGGGTTCATTTATTGAACTTATTGTTGGTTTTATTGAGTCATAGTTGTGCTTAGATTTGAACCATTAGTATGCTATATCACAGGCTAGAATATGTGATGGTAAATTTTGTTTTATTGATAGAAGTGTCAAAGTGGGCTCATGATTATTTAAAAGGGGCCATTTTAGTTCTAGAGTTCATAAAAGTGGGAAATTAATGCTCATGCTTTTTCAATAAGGTTTGAAATAATGCTCCCTTTAAGTTTTCAAAACCAATAGTTTTATTGATTATAGGATTCAATTTTTCTTGCTATTTTACTTTTTCTTATTTTAAAGCATGTTTTCGTTCGATTTTCAAGCTTCGTGAAATGAACCTTCGAAATTTTAAATCATAGTCATTAAGATTGTAGAGCTCTTTGATATGGTTTTTAAATTGTTCGATTTCGTTAAGTATTGAAGGAGATCCATGTGTTTTAGTGCGGATGGTTTTCAATTCATCTTCATTTGGAGAAGGTGAACCGATGTCATCCATTATATTTAAATAGAATGAACCGCTCAGATCATTTTCTGTTGGTGTGTAGGTGTTTGAAACTCCATAACGAATCTAACAATGAATCAATGGCGACCAACCCGGAGGCGACAGTTAGAAGGTGGCGGCCAATGGGAAGCTAACACGTGACAGCTATTCAAGTAAGAAATTAGAGAATTTCTAGATTTACTAAAATGTTGGAACATAAAGAGAACTTTGACAAACCATAATTAAATAAATAAATAAAAGTTAAAAATGAAAAAAAAAAAATGTTGAATTAAGAAAAACTAGGAGAACTTAATAAAAATAAAATCAAAATATAATACCATCATACATATTTTAATTGATTTTTAAACCATTAAATAATAAAAAAAATCATAAAATACAAAATATAAATCAAAATAAAATGAAATTGCACTTGATTGAATCTATTGACTATATTAAGTTCATATTAGTTTATTCAATTTCTTTTGAGAAGGGTAAGTTTGTAAATGAAATATTTCTATTTTAAACATTACTTGTTTAAAATTAAATCAAATCAGATGATGAATGAATAAAAATTCTAAGATAATGTGAGTCAATTAATTAAGATATTGTAGTTTAATCAAAACTTTGGTTGTGTTGATTAAATGTGCAAAAGGTTATAAGTGCAATTATCAAATTATTGAAAGATTGAAGTTTATAAATTTTTGGATGACTGGTTGATGAATTTTATCCTTGGGAATCATATAACTGATTGGAGCAGCTGCAACTTATTGAATAATCTACTGATAAGCTGATTAAAAATAATCTGCTAATAAGCTATGTGCAGTGACTATTACAAATTTTTATTTTTTTTGAAAAGTCATACCGCTATCAGAATGCTGTCACCGCACCTAGATAGCTGCGGTGTCTGTTTTCAACGTTTTGAAAACGCATAAGCTGACAAAATGCAGTTTACCCAAACATGTCAGGTGCATTGTCAAAAAGCCACCGCACCAAATAAGCTACCCTAAACAGGATATCAAAATTTGGATGAATTTACATGAATGTTCATATGGAAATCATTGCAAATTAACAAAAATGGATAAAATTGCAAGAATACCCTTAAGGGTTCTAAATGAACAACTAAGAGGCATAAAAATTGAAGGATTCAATTGAAATCATCTTAAAGTTTATTAATAAATAAGCTACAATAAAATCAGCCTAATCTCAAGTTAGAATTGGTAAATTTGTGTTTTAAAAATAAGAAGTTTAGTAAAAACTTTAATCATAAACATAAAGAGGTGAAAATGCAATTTCTCAAAATTGCATAATTACCTTTTTTATATTTAATTCATAAAATGGGACCAATAAATGTTAAAAATAAATAATCTGAGCTTAAAAAATGCTTAAAACATTAATAAACATAAATATGAAATACTTTGGTAGATTCAAAATAATTTGGGATAGTTTGGTTATTTTCTTAGAAATTACAAAATTACCTTTATAGTTTTGAACAGGCCAAAGTTGGCCATATACAATTCAAAATCACTAGAATTCAAAATGAAACTCTCAAATGAAACCATGAATAACAAAATGCTGCAAAAATTTATAAATTTAAATATGGTTTTGAGGTAGATTTGTAAGTTTCTTTGAATTTATAAAAATACCCCAACGACCTTTTTGCTCACTAAATGAAAGAAATAGAAGTAATGAGAGTGATATAATTGAATCAAATTGTTATGAAAATAAAATTAAACCTTTAAAAATTATTTCCAACTTAGGGACTTTTTGGGGCAGCTGCAGCTAGTCCAGGTTATCCAGATCAGCAGCTTATCTAGACTTTGTTTTTAAAGTGACTAATGTCTCAATTCTTATGTTTTTAAAGTGGCTCCCCTCATCATTAATAATTACTCTCGACATTCCATATCTATTAAAAATATTTTTCTTTAAGAATTTTGCAATACTTTGAACATCACTTTTGGGTAGAGCTACAACTTCAATCCATTTAGAGACATAATCTACTGCGATCAAAATATACATGTTATCTTTCGGAGGTATAAATGATCACATGAAATCTAAACCCCAAAAATCAAAATTTTCAATTTCCAAAGTAAAATTTAGAGACATTTCGTTGTTTTTAGAAATATATTCTAGTGTTTGACATTGATCACAAGACTTAATATATTCATTTATTTTCTTAAATACCAATAAAATTCAGATTACAAAATCTTAAATGCAATACGATTTACTCCAAAATGTCCCCAAAATTCTAAATCATGAAATTTTCTAATAATTTTCTGAGTTTCTTACATATGTACACATTTCCTGATTACTTGATCTTTACATTCTTGATATAGATAACGGTCTTCTCAATAGTAAAACTTGGCATCATTGATAAACTTTTTCCACAGATGATATGTCAGACTATAAGACATAATATCACTTACAATATAATTAACTATGTATACATACCAACGATCAAGTCATTTAGAGAATTTAAATAATTTCTCATGAGGGAAATTTCATTCATATCATCATCAAATTCATAATAAATTTTATGATCTAATCTTGATAAATGATCTGCTACTTGATTTTCAGTTCCATTCCTATCAACTATTTCGACATCAAATTCCTGCATAAGCAAAACTCATATGATCAGTCTAGGCTTTGCATCCTTATCAGACATCATATATCGAATAACAACATGATCAATATATACAACACATTTTGTTCCCATCAAGTAGGTCTTAAATTTATTCGCAACATATACTATTACTAATAACTTTTTTTCAGTAGTAGTATAATTAATTTGAGCCGTATATTATGCGAGTAAAACTCTTAACGAGGCTTTGTTTTTTATTACATTTATACAACACAAATCTTTAATATGACATTAAAAAAAAAATCCCATTTTAACTTATAAGAAGTGAAACACATTTACATGCATGGATAAAATACATATATGCTAAAATTATAGTTTAGGTGTTAGATCATATGTAAATACTGAAGAATTGAGTGGTATGTATGTAAATCTTGCTAAGATAAATTCAATAATTTAAGACACATCCCCACGTAATGTTTCTTTCAAATTATATTCCGAACATGATCCCTAAATTTCTCCATATTAATTAATAAAACAGGCCTCAACCCTTCTGTTAAGAGAAAAAAATTGTATACATAAGACGTACGCAGCACTGAATACATAATGGAGGGTATATTCAAGTTATATCGGCATTATTTTCGCGTTATAACCCCTGTAACCTCCATGTAACTTCCATGTAACCTACTTGTAACCTACATAAATGTGAAAACAAAAGCGCAAAACTTATTTATAAGTTCAGATAGGTTACATGTATGTTATATGGATGTTACATCGATGTTACAGACAATAAAACACGGATATAACGTGAATATAAAATCCATTATGTACGCAACGCTGCGTACGTCTTACGTACACAAATTTTTCTCTTTGTTAAGAGGCTTTAGCATCGAATTAAATAAAGACAGTTTTAAGACATTAATCCTAGTTTGAGAACCGATTTTATCTTCGGTTTATGTAAGGCTAAATTGAAGATTTAAAGTCCACACAAACTGTGAATGAATAACCATTGAGAAATTAAAGGAAAGAAATGCACGAATCAAGAACCAAACAATCAAGAACACAAGGATTTAATGAGCTTCGATAATATGCCTACGTCCTCGGAAGCAATGAGCGGCGGCGGCTTTTTGATTTCTTGAAAACAGTACACCCCCTTAGGGTTACAAATACAACATATATATAACTCGAATGTACAATAGGGCTATCAAAACGGTTCGTTGTTCACAAACAACTCGTTCGGCTCGTTAAGAAGCTCGTGTTCGGCTCGTTCGCTAAGTTAACAAGCCGAACACAAACTACACGAAGAAATATTTGTTCGTTCGTGTTCGGCTTGTTTTGACTTGAAATACTACTAATCAATTATATGTATATCTTTGATGAGTAGTATTTAAAAAAAAATTAATTGATTATAAGGCTACAAAGATTTATAATCAATTAAAAGTATTAATGAAAAAAATAGAATAAAAATTATTAAATTAGATTCAAATGATTTTTTAAATCTTGCCCCAATCCTTAACATGTTATGACTACGTGATTAGGGTTGTCAAAACGACACTTTATTCGTGAACGACCCGTGTTCGACTCGCTAAGCAAACAATTCGAACACGAACACACTTTTTGAGCTTGAAGTAAGAACGAGCTGAACACGAGCGAGCCTAGGAGCGTGTTCAGCTCGTTTACACCCCTAGTGTACAATATGTAATTACAAAATTGCTTTGTTACGTACCGCGAGAGCGTCGCCTACGCACCCCTAACCCGCTTAACAAGACCCCTCAATTGATCAAATGCTTCTGCTCACTCTAGCATCGGTCTCTTATCTGATATATGAGTCATACCTAACAATAACAAAGTTGTCAAAACCAATTTCAAAGTTGTGAAAACCAATTTCACAAAATAAATGGTTGACAATTGAAAAATAACAAAGCAGCCATTAATGATGAAGCAGCCTCGAATCCAAATCACTCCGCGTCAAAACAGACCAACGCCGACAAACCAACCTCCATTCTTCTTACTTTCTTCTTCCGCCACGCAAAACAAATGCGTCACAGATGACCTCCAAAAATCCAAACTTTGACGAAACAACACATTCTCTTGCAGAACAAGTCTCAAGTCTTATATTCTGAATTAAATTATACTGAAAAATATTCTGAACATGCCAACCAACTTGGATTCGTCTTCTTCCTTTTGTTTTCTCCTCAAGTTTCCATCTTGACTTAGCTGTATAAATAGCCCATGGATCTCCATTACCGTAAACCAGAGAGCAGATACAGAAACATTTACAGTAAAGTTTAGCGGGCGTTTTTCTTCCAAATCAAAGAAAATGGCCACCTTAGGTCCTGAGTTCATTATTAGCTATGTTATGAAGAAGCAGTATAAGGAGAAGATGAAGGCCATGGAAGAGGAGATGGGAGCAGAGAAAAGAGAGTTTGGAGAACAGAGGCGCCCTAAAAAGAAGGAATATAAGTTTGGGTGGATGAAGAAGAAGGTTCATCCAACTAAGGATTCTCCTCAGCACTGAAACACATTATAAAGCATGCAATTTGTTTGTGACTTTATTCATTTTATACTTTGTAAAGCATGCAATTCATGCAGATTATACAAATTACTTATTTTGGTGAAAAATAAAATTTAACAATATACATTTATGAATAGAAAATAAATATGCAAAAGCACAAAATAATCTTGTGACTTTCAACAAGTAACCATCTTTTGTCATCCCGAAGTTTTAAAGTGCTCCGCTCTAGCCCTGAGCTATTGAAATTTGATCCAAATTAGTCCCTATGCTAAAGTTAAGTGTTAACAACAACTGTTAACTTTGAGGGTATTTAGGAATAAAAATTTTAAATGATTTATTATTATTATTATGGTATTTTTATATGTAATAAAGTATTTTTCTATTATATAATATGTATTTTTTTATGTTTGGTGAACCTTTATTGTGATTGCCAACCATATATGTCTACATTAGTGTGTTTGCACATTTATATAATATCTAAAATGTGCTAATGATGCAATATTTAAAGATGTTATTTTGCCTTAAAAGTTATGGTTGGTCATGATGGTTAACTTAGATTTACCATGATGATGATTATTGATATTTCTTAGACAATAAATAAGGGTGTGGTGGGTTAATGTATGTGAAGATCAAAACTACTCAAAAAAAAATGTTTGTTAGTGATATCCATACATAAGACTGTTTGATCTAACATTATAAATTAGAACTTTAGGAAACATGCTTTCTATTGAAGCATAATAATTGATGGAATGTTATGATTACCTAGAGTAATTTTGTATGTTAATGGTATGATGTGGGTATATAAATAATGCTCTTTAAATGGCCTTTGACAAGATGCTTGAGGTTAATTAAAGAAGTTGTACTTTCTGGAGAGGACTAAAGATTTTTAAGAGAGAAAATAACATTAAAATACTCTAAAAAAGACGTGCAACGAAAAAACACCCCTGAATAGAATTTTCAAAGTACAATTGAGTCAATAATGATCAATCTATCATAATAAGTGTATCCTATGAATGCAAAATATGTCATAATGTTTCTTTAAATATCACAAAGTGTTTTCTAAGGGGTTGCCAACCCTCTCTACCAACTTAACATAACTAACAAGATGAAGGGACATCTATTGGAGGGTGTGGTAATGGCTTAAGAAGAGATTGAGAAGGACACTTTAGAGAGAAATATTAGAAAATGAATGATAGTTATACTTGCCATATTATCTTGAGGAAGTTCAAGAGTTGTTAAGTTTTGTTTATAAACCGTTATTGGTTGTTGAAAATGATCTAAAATTGTATATAAGATGCCATTCCCATGGGTCAAAACCTTTGGACCTTCAATTAGGAGAAGCCAACGTTTGGCTTTTAACTTGCCCATGTTAAGAAGAGAAGGATTTTAGGATAAGTAACAATAAGTGTTAGTAGGGATAATCTATAAGTGACCTAGGAAATTGTATTTTTAAGAAATATATTCTGAAAGGATCACTCCAAGATAAAATATTAAGGAGGTAAGGCTAAAACATTAGATCTTGATAGAAGTTGACTAAGTCAAAATAAAAATGCTGAGATGGAGCTAGTGAGATGTTTCTTGGTGGATGAAGCTAGGTAATAATGGTAATGGACTTAATGAGTGACAAGAAAATGAAATTAACCAATTGTTTATAGCTTAGGTTGAGGAATATTGCCGAAGAGAACTAAGAAAATTTCATCAAGTGATGTATAGTATCACACATACACAATAGATGACGTCAGATGATGAGAGAAATATTATCAGTGGGTAATAATAGAATGTCATCATGCAGTATGTGATAAGGTGTTCGTGTGAGTAATAAGTTGGTTGTGTTGACAAGAGGAATAATGCTCAATAGATGGTGTGATGAAAAAGACATTATCAATGTGTGCAACATGATGACATTAGGGAAGAAATCATTCACAATACATGATAGCATATAAATAACAAAGGTGAAGATAATAAGAGAAAGATTGCACCATGCCTCTATAACTTTTTTTTTTTTTTTGAATTGACCTATCCATAGAGCTCATAATTTTAACAATCATTTAAGAGGTAGTCATGTTCTTTGTGAATGAAACTTGCATCGAATGGATGAGAAAGGGTAGCATGATCATGAGTCCATCATCCTAAAGTTTATAAATGACTTCATAAAAAGTATTATAAGAAGTGATTAATTTACTATACTATACACCATAAACATGAAACTACCTCGACATGACAGATACAACACAGAGTTGAAATGTACTGTGTAGCTTGTTGGTCAAAAGAAAAGATTTACTCTTAACAAGAATAGACAACCCACAAGTTCCCATCAGAAGAACTAGAATCTAAAAGTGAACTCATTTGAACATAAGAACTTTGTTCTTGCCCCGCATATTTAAGAGAGCATATTTGATTCCTAGCTTAAAGAAAGTGGCAAGGAGCATATTCTTGATTTCAATAGATTGGGTGAATTATTGATCTCCAACACTCAGATTGCATAGAAATAATTGATGTGAATTTGACAATGGATGATAATAAAATAACAATTTAAGGATTCAATGGCTTCAATTAACATTTTCTTAAGGTAATAAACAATATCATAAGTGGTAACTTTTTCATGCATTTACATACATACCATACTACACAATTCTTTTGCATTTGCTTATCAAACACTTAAAACATATTCATATTCACATACATAACAATCAAAATTTGAACATCAAAGATACCGCTACAACTATTACATCCTTCATTTAGAGGTTTATGGCACCAAAGTGTTACAAATATAAATATCAGATTTTAGATGTTTGATGTGTAAATTTATTAAAATTGTGGGGTAAGTTTGTCAATCGCCCTTATTTTTTAATGAAGTGTAATTTTATCTTATTTTGATGTTATTAGAGAGACATTACAAACCATCCTTTTGCTTTAAAGTCCAAATAACTTTGGCAATATAGAAAACTCATTATCTTCCAAAGCTTTGCCTTCTTATAAAAGGGGGAAAAATGCACTTTCGATATAGAAAGGTTTTTCAAGCATTTAGTGTATATATCATCTTTAAAGTTTATCTAGAAATCATTGATTAGAAAAATTTAGATAAATACCACAATTCTTACATTAGTACATATCTAAGACCTAAAATGTTATAAATAGGGGTGTAAACGAGCCGAGATTGAGCGAGCCCGAGCTCGACTTATGTTTGGCTCATTAAAAAAATATCACTGTTCGTGTTCGGCTCATTTGCTTAGAGAGTTGGAAATGAGTTGTTCACGAACAAGCCTTTTTGACAACCTTAATCACACAGCCTTGAAATGTTACGAGTTGAGACAAGACTTAAATCTTATTATTACATTAAAACATTCATTTAAATAGAATTTACTATATATATATATATATATATATAT
>NEWO01000010.1:4316414-4330099 GCA_003013225.1 Phalaenopsis aphrodite | reverse complement strand
TATATATATATATATATATATATATATATGTAGTATTTAAAAAAAATCTAATTGACTACAAGACTACAAAGATTTATAATCAACTAAAATATTGATTAAGAAAATAGAATAAAAATTCTTAAATTAGATTCAAATGATGCTTTAATATAAATAATAATTTTTAAATCTTGCTCAAACTCTTATCGTCTTATCGCTACGTGATTAGGGCTGTTAAAAGGACTCTTTGTTCGTGAACACCTCGTGTTCGGCTCATTAAGAAAACAAGCCGAACACGAGCACACCTTTTGAGCTTGAAATATAAACGAGCTCGTGTTCGGCTCGTTTAAACCCCTAATTACGTGAAATAGAACTGTGACGCTAGCGTTATTCGTGGTGTTATTGGTGTTATCGATGTTATTCTGCAGAGTTACACCGCTAATAACACCAACACTGCAGCATAACACCACGGTGTTATTCAGATGTTATTCACAATTCTATTGGCGTTATTTCACGGTGTAATACCACAAAATAACACTGATAACACCATTAACACCACGAAATAACACCCAAATAACACCGCAGTGTTATTCAGCGATATTACCACGAATAACATCTGAATAACATCGCAGTGTTATTCAACGATATTACCACGAATAACATCTGAATAACACCGCAGCGTTATTTCGTAGTGTTACTCTATAACACCAATAACACCGTGAATAACACAACAGTGTTATTCCGCGGAATAAGTTCTACCAAGTCTATTTCGAGTCAAACACGAACAACAATATGTTAACACGAACATAATGTTCACGAGCCATTTCCAACACGAGCCATTTTGAACACGAGCCGAGGCTTAGCTTGCTCAAGCTCAGATCGTTTACAGCCCTACATACCCCCCAAGTCTCTTGACTTTAAATGATATATCTCAGCTCCTTTACATATATACCACATAAATTTTATGTATTTAAATATCTAACACCTGAACATTCATATTTACAAGCATATCACTGAAATCTTTAACATCATATAAAAAATAGCTTTACCATTATGTTTTTAATATGAAGTACATCTTCTCATACATAAGTTTATGACATCGAAATATTATTCGTACAAATATCAAACTTTGAGTACTAGATATGCAAATATATAAGAATTGTATGGTATGTATGTAAATTTTCCAATAAAAATACAGTGCATTGTTCTCTAATTCAAGCTACAACCAAAACAATGAAGCTCTTTATACCAACATATACCATCATGCTTTACATCTGAACAAAACCATATCCAACATTTCAAATAAATTTTTTAATTTTCAGGGCTGTAAAAATCAATTTTTTTCAAATTTGAAAATAATTTGAAGAACTCAGTAGCCAGCAGGCAATCCCCCTTTCCTGGGATCACTAACTGCGGTTAGGCTACCCACCTTGAGTTTTCCATGCGATATTGATTTCTGGAAGTTGTGAACAATGAACTGACAGATAGTCCCACCGGCCAGAGGTTGTAGGACATGGCCCTTCTTCTGTAAGGCCTGCCTTGCAGCAGCAGGAACTTCGAAATGGTCTCCACTGACTGTAGTCCAGTTCTCGTATTGAACAACATTAGGTATCAACTGTAATATTTACAATTATTAAGAAGCTAGCAAAAAAGCATGGGAGCATTGACATAAATACCATACAATTCTTATATATTTACATATCTGACACCTAACTTCCATATTTACATGCCTAGCACTCAAATCCTTAATATTATGTCAAAAATACTAGTGTTACTAATTTTTTACATACATACCACCCTACCTATCTAAGAAAAGGTGTATTTCATTTTTTTTAAAGTTAAAATGATGGTATTGTTTATGTGATATGAAAGCTTTAAATGATATAAACGTATAAAGCTAAGTTTGGGAGTTAGATATGTCAATACATAAGAATTGGGTGGTAGTTTGCAAATGCCCCATTTTATTTTTCTTTTAATCAATCATTTTCTTTTTAAATGTACTGCATTTTGTACATTGCACCTAAAACGTTCATATCTTTTATGATTTGATCACCCACAGTTACAACTCTGCCACTAGAGCTATTACTACTAAAATTATATTCCATGTATTTAGTTCTAGATCTACTCAAACGAAGACCTTTAGACTCCAATATAGACCTCCATAAGTCAAGTTTTTCATGAACTCCTTCTCTAATCTTATCCACAAGAAGGATATTGTTAGCGAAAAGCATACACCAAAGTACATCCTCATGTAACTTTAGTGCAAGAAAACTTCCATCATAAAAGTTAAAATGATATAAAGAGGAGAAAAGACCTGATGATATAATCTTGGAGCCATTACAGAGCTGAGTGGATCCATTCTCTTTGCAAAATGATTCAAGAAAATCTCTGTAGTCCCTGCAATAATCATACTTCCTCCACTTGCTCCCACTACAGCTTTTAGTTGCCCATCCTGTAACAAAAGAAAACTTCTGAGAACTAACACCAGAACAACCTTTCTTTTACATGGTTTTTTTGTGTAAAAACTAAAATGTTAATATGTTCTTCGATGTCAATTGAAATGGCTTTTCTTTACACCAATAAGAAACAAGTTTTAGATCAAGATTTGGGGCATTTACATACATCCCCACTCTATTCTTATGAATATACACATCTGACATCTAAATTCTAACATTTACATTTATACCGCCCAAATCTCTCATATCACATAAAAAATACCACCATTTTAGCCTTTAAAAAGTGAAATAAACCATTTAATCCATAGGCAAGTTGGTATGTATGTAAAAATTGAAGTTCAGATGTTAGTTATATAAATACATAGGGATTGAGTGGCATGTATGTAAATCTTACTAAAGATTGGTAAGAAAAGAAAAATGCAAAAACTACCTCGACAACAATTGTTGGTGACATAGATGATAATGGCCTTTTCAATGGTCTAATGAAGTTTGCAGGAGCTGGTGGAGGAACATTTGCAGTAATATTCATGGGGATGGAAAAATCATCCATTTCATTGTTAAGCAAAATGCCTGTACTTGGTGAAAGAATATGTGCCCCAAAGTACGAATTAACAGTGCTCGTCATCGAAACGGCATTTCGTTCGCCATCAACAATGCATAAGTGACTAGTTCCATGGTCGCTGAGTACGTTCCACCTACGTACCAAAGTCAATGGGTTACTATGGATTTGAAATCTAGGAATGAACTTTTGAAAATTAATATCAAATGAAATAAATACAAAAAAAAAAAACTTTTGAAAATTAATATCAAATGAAATAAATACAAAAAAAAAAAGCTTTTTGATGTTTAAGTAGAGATGAGCAAAATAAGCTTTTTATGTAATCCAGATATAAAAATAATAAGCCAAATTGTTCCTACTAGTATTCAGATAATGTTCATAATCTTGTGGGTATATGTTTGGCCACAAGGTTTTGAAAATAAGACTAAATATTGAACTGGGAGAAGGATATGTTCAAGTTTCAACAATTTAACTGGGTTGAAATGAATAAATTAATAGATATGAATATTATTTTAATATAAATTAAATAATATAATAATAATGTAATAATAATGCTATTTTCATTAATTTAATATAGAATTTCCTTATTCAGACACTTCTTGAATATGATTCTAAATCAAAATTTTAAAACCTATTTTAATTATCATTTCTATGGAAATCTTTTATTATTTCTAGTCATCTAATCAATACCAAAAGCTAAAATTTGATCAAAATTAGAATAGAACTGAACCGTTCATCAAAGTTATGCTGGTCAGAGAGTTGATTCATTGCGATTTTTAAACAACATTTGGACATGATAAAACTTGGGGGATATATTGAAGATTCTACTAGCAAAGTCATGAATATGAAATTTATAGATGAATGAGTGTGAAAGTTCATATATGACTCAAATGAGCATTTATTTTAGCAACCACATAAAAACATACTCAGATAAAGTCTGCAGAACATAACAGTTAAAAGAAAAACAATGCCAAATGTCAAAAAATAGAAAAATAGGAGAGATATCAAAACAATAAGTAATCAAGTTTTAACTTTTTTAATTCAATTAATGAGCAGTTGCATATAATGAAAGAGTAAAAGGGGAAAGGAGGTGAAAAATAAAGCAATTGGATAGCTTACTTTCCACCATAGTGGTCAGGAGTGAATGTCATATTATCTAATATGGTCTTCTTCAGCTCATGCGCAAACTTAGGGGATAACATATCAGAAAGAACTTTTGTAATATTTACAAAGTCAGGATCCCCTAAATTCATTCTTACAGCAAACATGTGTTTCAGTGATTCTATCAATCGATGAAGCCCAAGAGAGCCAGAAACACCAGAAGGAATTCCATATTGAGAAAGGATGTTTAAAATCTGTTCCAAAAAAGATTTAAAAAAAAAAATTAAAAAGAAGATAAACAATAAGTGTTAAATGGCAGCTTGAGTTGGATAGCAAATCTTACTCAATGGTTATAAAAGTAAGCGAAAAGTATCAAATCTTTGCAGGGGTCATTTTAATCTAGAAGTCTATAAAGTGTCAATTTAGTCCCCATATTCTTTTAATATGAGCTGAAATAATATCTATGGAGAACTAAAGAATTTAAGGACTAAAGTGAAACTTCTAAAGACTTTGTAGCAAAATTGGCTCCATGTAAATAATCAGGAGAATATCTTGGCGCTTCACTCAAAACTCAAATTATACAAACAGAAATTCCTAAATTCTTCAGGATTGGTAAGCATTAGTTGTTGACATTTTTTGCCCTCAAAAGAAACAGATAAAGATTTTTCAAAGGAAACAGATGGTTTCTTCCATATGAGCTAGTAAATGTACTTCTGTTCTGCTCATGCATTTGCAAAAAAAACCTAACTAACTGTGTTTTAATAGTTTAACGATTAAGAAAATATGTTTTACGTTAAGTATCCTCTACAAATAAAATGATAAGTATTTTAGTTGGTTCGAACATTTTGCTTTCATTCATGACCCATGAGGTGTTAAATGTAGTTTCAAGGTTCCATTATTATTTTTCTTCCAAATGCCGTCAAACTTGTTTTGATTTGTTGTTAGATTCATAATAACATTTAAAATACTAAAATTCAACATGATATGATATGTTCAAAAATTTCTAGTGCCTTTCTTTTTCATTGGGAACTACTTGTGCAGAGCTCTTGACGGATTGCTTTCATCGCACTGGATGCTTATCTTGCATGCCTTCCCTGTCTTTTCATCTAGCAGTGAGACCGCCGGGGCATCAGAGGAATAAAATTTATAAGAAGAATACATTTTAAAAACACCTAATTAAAAACAAATTTGGTGTCTTACAATTATGCATGAAAAGGTGTATTTCACTTTTAAAAAGTACGTTTAAGTGGTAACATTAAAGATTTGAGTGTTATGCATGTAAGTATTGAAGTTTAGGCATTAGATATGTAAATATATAAGAATGTGCGGTATATATGTAAATGCCCAATTGGGAAAATGGATATAGTTATACTCCCTAAACGACACAAGATGAAAAATTGAAAACTTACGAGCGTCATTCCAGCACCACCAGATGAAGGCGGCGGCATTCCAAGAATATTCACCCCCATCACATCAGCCGATATTGGCTCCTTAATGCTTACTCTATACTCTCGCAAGTCTCTCGTCGTAATTATTCCTCCCAATTTTCTAATATCTTTCACCAACGCGATTCCAATAGAACCATTATAAAAAACCTGGGGTCCATGCCTTGCAATAGCTTCTAATGTATGTGCAAGTCGAATATTGTGACAAAGATCACCAATTTGTAGAAGGGACCCATTTAATGTAAATATTTGGCGCAAGCCCTCATCCGCCAAAATCTCATTTTCAGTTTTACTCATTTGCATGTGTAAATAAGGAGAAATTGTGAAAGCTCGAGCGAGAATTGCAGCGGGCCGTACGAGCCTTGACCAAGGAAGTTTTCCGTGTTGATTCCATGCTTCATGAAGGCCTGCAAGTTCCCCTGGTACTCCAATGGAAAGGGCACCGCTTGCTTTCAGTGAAGTATTGCCACCATACATATTCTGTAAAATCATTAAAATTTTATTGACATTTCAACAATGAATTTTTTTTCGATGCAGAGCCAAATAAAAGCTATTAGAAGTTTAAAGTATATATGGGTAAACTGTTATTAATGATGATTACTACATGGTTATATCAATAAGGCAGAGGAATTTTTGCAAATTTACGTATGATTTAGCTACGAGAAATTTCAACGTTTCAAACATGCAATCGACAATCTAATAATTGCAGCATAACCTAACCAATTTCATTGGTTTGCTCGCAATTTAAATCTGTAACGAAAAAAAAGTAAACAGAATAAAGAATATGTAGAATTCATCTCTAAGACCAATGATCATAAACACTAAATAAGGAGTTACTTTCGGTGCCCAAACACTTATAATCAAATAACCCCTTGTGAAATTCGGTTTTAGTAAAAGTTATAATCAACCAAATGAGTTCGGCCAAACAATGCACACCCCTAACTTTGAACCACAAGAACTCTCAAAGGAAATACCACTTTTGTTAGTGCTCCCTCCACATCAAGATAATATCACCAAAGTTGCCAGGTCAAAAAGAATAGCAAGTTGTTGGTCAAGACAAGGCCACCTCTAAACTGAACCACATGAAAAACATGAACCCAAAACAAAAAAAAAGAAAACTCTTTAAATGTCAAAGTTACATCAAGCCTTTACAAGAAACTATGAATCAGTTGAATCAATTAAAGTTTATTTGACAATTAGACAACTTAGCCACAAAGGACTACCTCTAAATTTCAACCAGGATTAAAGAATTAGCAAACATTATAATAAAGCATAGCTAACACATGAAAAACAAACATTCAGATAAATTTAAAGAGTTCCATGCATCATCAAAATGAGAAATTTAAATAGATACCACATAATTTTTATGTATTCACATATCTAACTCCCAAAATTTGATATTACACTTATAACGCTTTGATGCCATAAACTTACGCACGAAAAAGGTGTATTTCACTTTTAAAAAGATAATGATGTTGGCATTTTTATGTGATATTAAAGATTCAAGTGATGTACACGGGAATAAGAATGTTGAGGTTTTAGATATGTAAATACATAGAAATTGTGTGGCATTTAGATGAATGTCCCAATCAAAACGGACAATATACATACTTATCACAAAATTTTTATGTATTTACATATCTAACACACATGGTTTGATATTTACATTTATAGCACCCTGGTGTCATAAACTTATGCATTATAACATGTATCTCACTTTTAAAAATATAAGAATGGTGGTATTTTTGATATGATGTTAAAGATTCAAGTGCTATACATGTAAATATGAATGCTTGAGCATCAGATATGTAAATACATAAAATTGTGTTCTATGTATGTAAATGCCCAAATCAAAATTCAAACTAGAAATAAGATGAATTACCTCTGAAGCAAGTAGCGGAGCCGTTTCCCGGCTATCGAAGGCCTGCGCTTTTCCATCTGCCAACCTCAGAATCATGAAAGCACCGCCTCCAATACCACTTGACGCAGAGCTAACCACGCCCAAGCAAAGGACAGATGCCACGGTTGCATCCACCGCATGACCTCCCTCCTTGAGGACCTCTCGCCCAATCCGAGAGCACCGCCGATCATCGGTGGCAACAACACCATGACTCGATTTGATCACCTCAAGTCGATGTTTGGCAAATTCATTTCCAAAAGCTGGGCTCGGTGTTAGTAGAACCACCATAATGATGAGCGAAATCTGAAACATAGCTGCAAAAGGCCATGAAAAATATCTCAGATACCAAATATTGTTTCTTCTTTTAAAAACTAAAATTCAAAGATTAAAAACTAAAATTCAAAGTGAACTGCTTTCCATTTATGCATTTAATATTCTGATACCTCCTCCAACTCCCAGTTTTAGACGCAAAAAATAAGAAAAAAATAGTAAGAATTCACAGTACGAAACAGCACTGTATTACTAATAAAGAGCAAGGCAAGGCTTCACCATATTGTTTCTAAGGTGGACAGGTATCGAGGATGGTAGTACGAAAAAAATATTTTTTTCTTAATTTTTGTTTTTTTTTATAAAAACAGAGCAGATGCGTGTCATTTTTGTTACTTCTAACTCCAAACTTTGTTTCCTTTCCAAAGTATCTGAAACAAATCAATACTTCTCTCTCCCTGAGGTTTTCAGTTAACGGAACATATCAAAGTTTGCTTAATCGCACAAAAACACTCCAGAAATTTACATGCAGAGCTAGTTGGATCAAAAGCATAAGTGATCATGAGGCCATAAAAAAACATTGTATTTAGGGGGTTTTAATTCTAGCCATAAATAACAAACTTGAACAATCTGTCAAACATCTATAGTTCACTACATAAATCAGTTGCAGAAAGCTATCTTCTTGGCATTAAATACACCAAATTTAAATTTTGCCAACTTTCAACAACCAAACAAGCAACTTTTACGAACTGACTGCTACAGAGGACCTGAAAGAAAAAAAAAAAAAAAACATATACGAACTGGACACGGCGGGAGCTTTCTGGGTCCCAACCCAAGTGAGCAAAACCTAACTTTTTTACCAAAAATATAAACTTGAGAAGGAGAGAAGCTAGAAAGATAAGAAGAAGATAGAAAACTACCGCTCATGGCGCTGAAGGCGAGGGACAACAGGTTTGGGAGAAGAACAAAGTTTCTCACGCCTCACCTCGTGATCCCTTTTTGTACTGCATGCATTGAAGCCGAAAGCCATGAACGAGTCGCATAGTTTCATAATATTTAATAGTTGTTGCGAGGAAAAAACATGAAGAAACCGGCACGTCTTCGGAGAAAGTACAAAAGCTTCTCCGCGTGAAGCTCATTCTTGCTCACCAGCTCTGATGCTTAGCCTTCCCCTTTACCTCAAACAACAAGCAAACTCTTCTCACTTTGTCTAACCTCAAACTATTCAAATTATTGTCATCTTGCCTAACACTTTGTTGTGAGAAATCTTATATGAGAAGATATATTTTATCTTTTAAAGTTGTTAATATTGATATTTTTATATGATGTCAAATATTTTAGTGTCATAAAAGTAAAAATGAAAATTTGTGTTACAAGCATTAATACATATGAATTGTGTGGTTTATTTAATGGCTGTAATATAAAAATTGCTTATTGAATCACAAGATCTCTTGGTAGCAAATATCGGTGGTCATGATCAATCCACTTGCTAGTTAATAGGCCATCCAATTTTGGCAATTGCCTACCATGTAGGATCACTTCTTAATGCCAAACACAACCACTCACAACCCTCATAATACCATTCACCTCATAATCATCTTAAGTCCATAGGCTACTTTTAAAATTACTCATCTTTTACCCTCTTTAAAGGATATTTTTGGACACAAACTATCATATTTTGAAGTCAAATTGTAGCCCATGATAATCAAAACTTGAAATATTGAGATATTACTATCCTTCTCATCTAAGAAAATAAATATATTTCCCCACTTCACCTATAATGGATGTAGACTATAGAGCCCTAATATCCTGAATTATCAAGAATTTCGAGCGCTTGATTGCACAATGACCTTTATTATGTGAATGAAATACCTTGCACATAACACTTGAGCTCTTATCATAGACGGACATCAAATTCAATACCACATGATGGGAAATATGAGAGTAAAATTTTACTAAGCAACCTAAGTTAACGAATAGTCATGAGCATATCCATAATGAAGGCATTAGGGGTGCATTATCCCATTGGCCCATCCCATAGTACTAAATTATTAATTGTACATCCAAAAGTAGAATTTCTAAGCTATCAAAGAAACCCCAAACAGTAGACGTGCTTTCTTGGCCTAATGCACTGAGCCCAATTGTCCAACACAAAGCCTAGTGACACACCCAAAAATTAACTATTTTTATATATACATTTAGGCTTATTTTTAATGATATTGCACTTTGAAGAAAGGTATATTGCATGTTTTTTGTTTCAGGTCCAAGAAATGGAGTTTTGAAGAAAATGAAGCAAATATAGTGTAATTTGGAGCCAAAATGAGCTAGAAGAAAATTCTGACATAGCATATTTTGATATATCATTCTATGTTTAATCTCCTTTACATTTATCACATGTTTTTGAATAAAATTACACATTAAAAAAAGGCTGTTTTCGTGCGTATCTTGTAGGTATAACAGTTAGGAGTAAAACGGAGCTGAAATGGGGCGAAACGAAGTTGAAACGGAGCGAAACTAGGCAAAACGGTGGAGCTGTCTGGAGGGTGGCGCCTAAGCGCCAATCATGACTACATAACGGTGCCTAGGCGCCGAAAACTGGCAACTAGGAACCCAAGACGATTATTAGACGGATTTTTGGAGATTATGGGCTATTCTGGGATGTTTTGGAAGACTCCCGGTTGTTATGCACGCCCCAAAGAATTGTAAAATGAATCTAGACATTTGGAATGTGAAGAGATGTGTCTCTTTGAGTGAAAAAGTGTGTCTCCTGGCTACAAACATATTGTACTCGTTAATCACATTGATTGAGGTCACAGCTATAGGAGTTGTCTCTCAAAAGGATTTGGCGAGCTCCTCCACTAAAATCGTTGGTATTCATGCGAGCTCCTCCGCCCAAGTTTGCTAATACTTATCTAGTTCCTCTACTGACCTTGTATGTAGTTATCGTGTTGCACTGTCAAGTTCATTGAGCGATCCTTTAAGGTTGACTCCATGACAAAAGGAAGCAAACTCTAACCCATCACTGTTCATTCGCATTTATAAGGCACCTAACAATTACGACAATATCTCATCAACAACAAAACCTTAACAAGCCCCATATAATACATCATGTAATTTATTATTTATCTATATTTTTACTTTTTTTTGTATCCCTATAAGGACAAGAACATTGAGAGTTAGATATAGGAGAAGGGGAAAAGAGGGGGGTCCATCGGAGGGTAACACACATTTACTAAAATTTGATAATCATTTCCACCTCCTCTACACCTCACAAGGTCTCTCCCAAATTGAATGGATTCACAAACTATACATGACCATATTTCTTAAAATGATTTAATATCCTAAAAGGTGTGGTGAGTGTGGAATTCATTCATTAATCCTACAAGGAGATCTTCAATGCAAAAGGAGAAAGAAGGACAACAATGGATTGCACATGGAGTTTCTGCTACAATAGATTAACAAATTGAGAGAACAGATGAAGACGATGGTAGAAAAGTGAGGTGGGAGGCCTCAAGGACCCGATCTAGAGATCATTCTAAAAGCCACACAGGATCATTAGTACAGAGTTGAGAATCACAAAGACCCCGTCCACTGATAAGAGATTACCAATGATAGGGCTAAGGAAAGCCCTAGTTCTAATGTTAGAAGAAGAAAAGGAAGATGATATGTTGTATGTCCTAGAAGAGGATACTTCAAAATGCTTTTATAATTAAAGAAGAAAAAAGAAGAAGAGGAAGGACAATATAAAATATTTTATAGCATAAATCAATACATTTAGCTCCAATAAGATAATTTCTGAATTTATCGAAAGCATATATTATAGCTAATAATTCCTTTTCAGTATAAGTGTAATTAATTTGAGTTTCATTAAGGGTTTTACTGGCATAATATATTACTTTAAAATTTTATAGGATTTTTGCCCTAAAACAGCTCCTATAGAATAATCACTAGCAATCACACATTAATTCAAAAGGTTTTTTCCAATCAGGTAAAACGATAATAAGTGCAGTGAATAATTTTCTTTAATAAATTGATGGTATTCAGGAATTCCTCATTAAAATCAAATTTGAGTGTCTTTTTCCAAAAGATAACATAAAGGCTTGGAAGTTTTTGAAAAGTCTTTAATATAACGTCTGTAGAAACCAGCATGTCCTTGAAAATTTATTACCCCTCTTACTGTAGCAGGAGGTGGCAATTCAACAATAAATTGAATTTTTGTTGGATCTACTTCCATGTCTTTTTCTGAAATCTTATGTGCTAACACAATTCCTCCTGCGACCAGACATTGACATTTTTCCAAATTAAGAACAAGGTTTGTTTCTTCACAACATTTTAGAACCCATGTTAAATGATCTAAACATGAATTAAAAGATGTTTCAAAAACTGAGAAATCATCCATAAAAATTTTAATTTATTTCTCAATTAAGTCACAAAAAATTGACATCATACATCTTTGAAATGTTGTAGGTACATTACATAATCTAAATGGCATCCTCCTAAAAGCAAAAGTTTCATATGGACTAGTAAATGCAAAAATAGTGGTGCCCAACGAGTCTATCCAACATTTGGTCTAGAAAAGGTAAAGGAAAGTGATTTTTCCTAGTTGCGATGTTCAATTTTCTATAGTCAATACAGATTCTTCATCAAGTGACTTACCATCTCATAAGCCGATTGGAAAAACAAATTTAGAGATTTATGAAAAACATTTCGGATCAAGATCTAGGAGTGGAGGTTCTGACATTCCTTATGCTTCAGCTTCAACTTCTAGACCTTCCACTTCTGGTACTACTAACGGAGTAATTGTTTATACAAGGAGATATTTTGTCATTACAGAATCAGGTGAAAAGCTTAGAAGCTCACTTGTACCATAATGTTGAATATACACAGAGGAGAGCTGATTTTGATATTACTTATCATGAGGCTATGGTGAAATTCATGACGGGCGATCATTCAGTAGAATTTCCTACTTGCCCGAGTTTTACACCATATGGGACTAGTGAGATTGAGGAGGATGTAGATCTCGATGATGATGAGGAGCAAGAGGATAAGTAGTGTGTTGTTTTCTATCCTTTACTCTGTTCTTATATTTGGATTTTCTTTTGTTAGTTATTTGTCGCTTTTTTGTTGGAGTGTTATGCTTGTGTTTTGTTTGTGCTTAGGTGTACATTTGTATTAAACTGATGTGCTGCACCTTTTTGTTCTACTATTTTATTGTTTACCTTTTGCTCCATTTTATATGGTAGAGTAGTATTTTACTTTGTATTTTTATTGTTATACATGTTAATCTTAGATTTAATACTACTCAACACATGTCTTCACTACTTGTACATGTATTGTTCTCCTATTTTGAACTTTAAATTTTTTTCTCTTTTTTCATGAATTTTCATGTTTCAAATTAATCAAAAATTTAAGTTTGGGGGAAGGAAGAAAAACTTTTTAAGAACTAAACCTTATTTGTCCTCAGAGAAATGCATTTTTAAATTTATTTTAACATAACATGTGGTTTGTAGAGCTAGTTTTAGATAACTATATTTTTGATTTTATAAATGTCATAGAAGATCAAACAAAAGTTTTTAATAATAAATGCTAGTTCCAGAGTTAAGATATTTAGTATAAGAGTATAAGATTATGCTTTTACTATTTAAAGTAAAAAAAATTGTATTTTTTTGAGATATTAAGGATCTTAGATTTATACTTAAAAAGAAAGAATTGAAACTTTATGAAATTTTTTTTTTAAAGCTAACAAAAAATTTTCAAGTAAGGAAATATGGAAAGTTTTAACTTTAAGAAGAAGATGGTAGAGTTCAAAATCATTAAAGGCTATCCAGCTATTTTAATCCTCACATGACATGAAAAGAAAAGAAATGATTGAAAATGATCCTAAAAAGAACAAGAAAAGCTATATATATATATATATATATATATATATATATATATATATATATATATATATATATATATATATATATATATATATATAT
>NEWO01000010.1:4297980-4316380 GCA_003013225.1 Phalaenopsis aphrodite | reverse complement strand
ACAAATTGTAGTTATTCTTAAAATAAATAGAAAATCGGAACTCTTAGACTTGACTACTAGATATTCTTACATTTTAGCTTTAACCTGAGTTATTAAAATTTTTCTTATGCTTCTTATTACATTTTTAAGACAAAAACTATAGAAATATTTAAGTAAAACTCACTACCACAAGTTATAAATTTTTACACAGTACAAGGAGTTACCTAAGGACATGTAACGTTTATGTTTAGCAAAATTGATCCACCTAAAAATTACCTGTTTTTATTGTACATTTCATGATCATTTTATGTATATTTTTTATGATATTACACTTTAAATGAAGGTATTTTACTTATTTTTTGTTTCAGATACATGGAATGGACATTTAAAGAAAATGAGGGCAAAATTGAGCAAAATAGAGTATTTTGTATGGCGCCACAGTGCCACCCATGGCACCATAGTGCCATCTGCCGAGCGAACTGGGCGCTATAGCGCCAGTAACTACCTTTCTAGAAGATGCATTGAATTTGGCCAAATTTTTAAGGGTTGATTGAAGCAACCCTTAGTTATTTTCAGAGATCTATTAAATGAGCAAATTGTTGCACAAAAAGGGAGACTTTTAGAGACCTTTTGGGGAATTTTAGAGACTTGAAGAAGATTTAGAATAGGATTTTTGTGTGTGTGTGTGTGAGTATTGTGTGTTTGTGTTTGTGTGAGTAAGAGTTTGGAGATTGCTTGAAGGAGACTCCAGGATTTGCGAGGGGACAAGACTTAAGGAGTTTTATATTTGTGTTTGAGTTTTTGTTGTTAAGACTTGGCTTTCAATACAAATCATGTGTTTTGTTTTATCTCTATGAATTCTGAGTAGTTCTCTTTATTTCTCCTTGCATATGGGAATTAATCTTGTGAGATGAGAATGATTTAAATATTTATTTTTAGTCTAAAATTTTGATAGTATTTTTACAGTTGCTTCATTGACTTTGCAAATTGGCCACTTATAAGGTTAAAATATGTTGAGAAATATAATGACCCGGGAAGGTGATGCGCCTAAAAATGTATTATTTTCCATGTTTTATTTTATAATGATATTACACTTTAAATGTATGTTTTCTTGTGTTTTGGTTGTAGGTACATCAAATTGAAGAATTTGGAGTGATTGGAGCAAAAGGATCAAAAATGGTCCAAAACGGAGCAAACCGAAGCAAATTAGGGCACACTGGAGCCATGAGGACCAAAACTGGGCACTTAAGTGCCTGTGCCCAACGCTTAAGTGCCCAAATATGGTGCTTAGGTGCCACTAGACAGAGAGGGGGGCGCTTAAGCGCACAAAAAATGGCGCCTAGGCGCCAAAGACGGTTTTTAACATATCTTTTAGAATATACATCAGATTTTGACAATTTTTGAAGCGTTGCTTCGTGCATATCTTGAGGAATTCATTGGAAATGATAAAATGGGCTTTATAAAATAATTTTGGGTGATTATATGGAGTTTTGAAGAGGCACTTAAGGCACCTTTTAGATAGTTTTGAAGAGAAACTTAAGAATCTCTTGGGAAATTATAATTAAGGCATGGAAATATTTTTAAAATAACTCTTGGACTCTTGAATTAATTGGAAGAGGAGAAGAAGAAGAAGGCTTGGGAGTGAGCCCCAAGTGGGAAGACAAGGTGAGAGAGAGAGTGTGTGTGTGTGAGATTTTCTTCTTTTCTTTTCCCTTGTTCTTAGAGAGGATTGTAAGGAGATTGCTTTTTCTATACAATGAGAGTTTAATTTCTATCAGAGATAAGTATTTTCATTGTATTTTGATTTGAATTTAGTACTTTTTTGTATGGTTTCAAAGTCTTGTTCAATGAAAAGTTCTTGTTGTTTCTTCATGTGTAGTGAGTAGTTTTCCTTACTCTTCCCTCTTATAATGAATTAGTATGCATGTGTAGGATAAATAATTGAGTTGAGTGACAATATATTGTAATGATTTTACTTTGTTCTTTATTTACATGTAAACTTGATAAACTTGCATGTTAAAATTTATTGTGAGAACATGTAAGATCCGGGATAGTGTTGTCTCAATCAACTATTATAGAATCACATGAGATTGTATGGATGAGAATGTAGTTCATATGGTTAAGTGTAAATAAATAGGGAAATAATCTTTAATGGGTGTAGAATTAGAGGACTTTAGAGTGACAGGCTAAAGCCCCCTAATTTGGTCTATTATTTTAGGTTTTGATGCGAGATGTTAGCCTCCAGGTGGAGGGATAAGAGGGAACTCTAGAGTGAGAGCTAGTATCTTCTTGCCTAGCCCGTCTTCAAAACTATTCAAACTATAGATTAACCAGTGTTCTTTATAGTATCTCTAGTAAGGGTAAAGAATATAATTGCTCATGTTTGTCACAATCTCTCTCTACTTGTTTTACTTTCACACATGTCACTAATTTCATTGCATGAGAAAGAATACTTTTAATATATTAAACTCCACTTTTTGATTTTCACTAAGTATTTTAGTTTAGGAGTAGAAGTAGTACTGTAGTGATAGTTGTAGGATATAATCAAAACCAAATCTTTATCGACCTTCCAAGCTAGGGTGTTTTATTTTAGACTAGAACTTCTCTTGAAAGCCACCGTGATTAACCTCGATCTCAGCGGGATTGATATTCAGGGCTTAATCAGAAAGCCCTATATTACTTGATAAAGATACGTATACTTGCATGAAATCCCTACAAATATAATTAAAATCTTACTTTTTTTTATCAAGTTTTTAGTGTCATTACCGGGGATTAAAATCGTAAAGTAGTGGTATCAACTTCATAAATCCTTTCATATATAAAATATCGGGATCAAGTTTTTGGCGCCGTTGTCAAGAATTGCAACGGTTGATCTTGACTTTTAGGAGAATTTTAGTTGAAGTAATTTGGCTTAAACTTGGAAAACTGTAGTGTCGTAAAAACTATTTTTGTGTGAAAAGTTTTTAGTATTAAAAAGTGTTGTGAAAATTGTTTGTGTGAAAAATAAGGTGTTTGTGAAAATAATTTATTGTGTTGAATATATTATTTATTTTATTTATTTATTTGTTAATGTATTGTTTGTTGTGTGGTGTATGCAAAATAAAGGATCTGCGGGACTCATGCCTTATGATCCCGAGTTAGAAAAAAGGGAAAAAATAAAAAAAAAACAGTAAGGACTTGAAAAACTAGAAATGGAAATGGAAAACATTCAAAATAATAACTTAGAAAATCATCATAAATCATTGAGGGATTATGAAAATACTACAACATATGAAATTCACTCAAGTATACATACCCGTGTTGTAGAAGCTGACTCGTTTGAACTAAATCCAGCGATTATACAATTGATGCAGAACAACCAGTTTGGGGGAACTCCTTCGGAGGATCCTTATTTACACCTATTAAATTTTCTAGAAATTTGTACTACATTTCATTATAACGGCATGTCAGATGATGTTATTAGACTAAGGCTTTTTTCCTTTATTACTAAAGAATAAGGCTAAAATGTGGTTTTACTCATTAGCACCTAGCTCTATTAAAATTAGGAGGAATTAACTCATAAATTCCTAGCTAAGTATTTTCCACCTTCAAGGACTACTAAGCTTAGAAATGATAATCTCATTTAGTCAATATGAAGGGGAATTAATATACGAAGCCTGAGAAAGATTTAAGGAACTTCTAATTAAGTATCCACACCATGTTTTGCTTGATTAGTTAATCATTCAAACTTTTTACAATGGGTTAGTAGGATCCCTTAGGTTTACAATTGACGTTGTCATTGGTGGATCATTAATGTCAAAATTATTTGATGAAGCATATGTGTTAATCAAAGAAATGTATACAAATGAATTTCAATAGCCCACTGTAAGGGTAAATCCTAAAAAGGTAGTCAATGTTCATGATACATATGTGATTGCAATTCTTGCATCTTAGGTTAATGCAATATCAAGGAAGTTGGACCAATTTTGAATGAACCGACCTCAATTTACTCTAGTAAGTGAGAAAAGTTCATTAGGGCATATGATTGATTCTAAGTTATCATATGAGACTTTAAATACCATAAACAACATGTATTCTAACTTTTACCACCCAGGTTGGAAGAACCATCCTAATTTTAACTGGTATCATACTATTGAGGGTGGAAACTAATAATGAGAAAATAATCATGCAAATCCTAATGGAAGTTGGAATAATCAGGGGAACACAAACTATAGACATTCTTATCCACCTAATTTTCACAAATCCCTAAAACACAAAGGAAATTAATTTGGGAAAAATAAACATCTAAATGACTTGATTTTAATTTTTTACTATAATTTAAAGTTCAGAGGACACCCCATAAAAATTTCAAAATATTTGGAGTTCATTTGATAACCCAATTTAATTTTCTAAGTTAAAGGTCTCTTTTAACACTTAAAATAATCATAATAATTAAAATATAACTCAAGAAATTATGAAATTAGTTTTTGGGAGTTCTCTGTGATCAGAAGAATTTTCTAAAAAGAAAATTGTAATTAAAGTAAAAAATTTCATTTTTAAGCATATTTTAAATATTTAAATAATGAAAAATTAATAAAAATCACAAAATTAATAAAATTCATAAAAATATTATAATTTTTTTCCTAAGCCCTAGGAGCAATTGGAATATTTTTTCTAATTTTCTAAGTGAAGAAATTGAGTTTTAAAGCTCAAAATAAAATTTTTAAAGGTTAAAAATGGATTTTCCTTAATTTCTCACTAAAATAATTCTAATAATTCTAAAAAAATCAAAAAAATGTAAAGTTTATTTCTCTAGGTTCCTTGACCTTAGAGAGATTAAATAAAAATATAAAAAGTTATTAATTTTTTACATTTAAAATATTTTATAATTAATTAATACTCCAGAAATTAAAATAATTCTAATAATTCAAAAAAAAAAACTTAAAAAATCATGAAATTTGGTCCAAGTGGTTATCTAGTCTAGGTATACCTCCAATAAAAATTCCAAGTGATTAGGTTTTGCTTTGGTCAATTTATTGAATTTTCTTTGTAAAATCCTATTTTTATATGTAATAAATTATATAAATTAAATTAAATTTTGAAAAATCACATTTTGTCCTCTTATGTCTTAATTGACCCATGAGTGAGGTAGTATAAAAATTCTAAAGTTATTTTAATTAAATTTGATGAATTATGGAGGGATGGAGCCTCAGGGGCAAATGTATAATTTTGTAAATTTAGTCTTAATTAATATTTAGGCTTAATTCAAGAAGGGGAAATGGGCAATCTTTGATCTTAATTAACATGTTCAAATGATTGAAACACAAGGAATTAATTGGTAGAAACCAATCTCATTTTTCTTAATTAAAGGATAAATTTGCAAATTCCTAAATTATTAAAATTTGGAAGCCTGTTAAATTAAATGATCCTAGACTTAGGGGTATGATTTTGGATGTTAATAACTCAATAATTTAATACCCTTATTTGGTGTTCAAATGACATTCAAATGTTTTGATAATGAATTATTATCACTTAAAATTTAATTTCTTTCAAAAATTACTAATATATCCACCAAGGTCTTAAAGGCTTAGTGGTGACCTAGGCTAAATCAAATTTGGTTAAATGAGGATTAGAAAAGTGAATGTAACTAGAAATTGAACACCTTTAAAATACTATAAGCCCAAGTTAAAACTAAAATTGGCTAAATGTCTTAATAACATTAACTTTCCCATTTAAGGGTCTTCACCCACATAATTCTCACCTTACTCTTATGGATAATTGAAACGTCAATGTTCACTGGGCATTGGAGGTATTCATAGGATGAATTATTAAGCAGCATAATAAGTTTAAATGAGCTTGAGACTTTTCACCATGCGGTGAGTGGGAAGCATGGATCTGCTTCTTTCTCCTGACCTTTTGGATACCTCGGAGGTTTATTAAACTTAGTATGTTTTGCTTAATAAAATCATCCTTAATCGAATTAATGAGGGCTCACCAAGATATGATTTAAGATTTGGTAGATCACCAAAACTTTATTTCCCCGCTTTACATAAAATTATTTTTAATATATAAATACTCTTGCATGCATTTTGAGTTTCAGTTGAAGATGACGGGAAGACCATCCAGGTACACTTTTATTGTAATTTATTTTACCTACATTTCTATTTTCCCATACTTTACTTTCCAGTACGTTATTGTACTTACTCACATGCATGTATGAACAAAAACACAAACTTGCATGTTAAACAACGATGTCACCCTACATGAAAACCAAAACTGCTAGGATAGCCGCAAAACCCAAACCCAAAACTAAAATCAATCAAGATAAAATTCACCGCCACAATATTCAAAATATAAGAAAACTCAAAATTTAATCACAAACATCACAAAAATATCAATTGCAAGTAAATTAAGACGTCTCTATCGGATGATCGGGAATCCATCGGAGGAGGTACCCTACAGTTGTTAACGAGGCTTCCCACGGTCTAAATGAAATTATGAAACTCATTAAGTTTAGTTTATTAAATTCATTTGGACTACGTGAATTCAATGCAAAATAGTGGTACCGAAACGAGGGAACTTTAGGATCCTAACCTGTGTCGTTCTAATCAACTTTAACATGCCCCATAACATTTAAAGAACTTTAACCATAGGGCCAACTGATTTGACACCATAACCTGACACACTAAAAAACTTAAACTCGTCACGGTAAGGAGCTTGGAGCTAGCATGGCGGGCAGCACGTCCATCTTCAACAGCAAAACATGTCTTTCCCAGCTAAATCAATTTCCTTCCTTAGAATTAAACAACTAAGTCATATGATTTTGAGGTAGTTTGCTTATGCAACATAAATTCTCACCTCATCTTTTGGCCTTTGTACAGCTCTGCTGTACAATATAAGCTCTAACTCGTCTTAGGATCTGAGGTTTTCATTCGTCACGACCTAAATCCTCACATCTTCTAGGCTATTTGTGTGATCGTTTCACACAAATGTAAGCCCTAACAAATAAAATTGACAGGATGAAACACTCAAATAATTTATCCTCAAAATTGATGCCAAACAATAGGATAGATTGGGAAGTCACCGAGGTTCTCCTTCGAATATGTGACATCCCCTAGTTATTCCTCATTTGGATTCTATAATAAATGTTTCAAACTTGAATCATTCCTCTTTCACACTTCTTTGTCCGATCTCGTTGAAAATTCATATTCTTTTGATCTCCTTGAAGATAATATTCTCTGATTTGTATCGAGAGTTTTCTTAGGTGAGTTTGGCTATCTAAGATGTAATTAATTATAGGGGTTTACCCTTATAGGAAGTTTTTCCGAACTCAGCTTAATATAAATCCTATTTATTTCTTCTATTAAATAGGAGAAAATGTCGGAAAAGAAAACGGTTTCGCATACCAAACGGATTTCATATGTTTCTAAGTTTATTTGATCGAGTCTTACCATCAAGTTTTGTGTTTATCCTTCGGGATAAATACATGATTTGAGGTATAATGTTCTTCATATAAACTATGAAAATTATGGGGTCAGTTTGATTTCATATTTGTCTAAACTTATATATATATGTAAATTAAACGTCTTTCCGAAGCGGGCAACGGAATTTTAATTCCGACGGCTGACAACTTTTAACGAGCAACTCTACACCAATTGTAAGGGAAAAGATCTTTTCATAATATTCAAACTTGTTTTTATACTTTATTAGTCTTTTGAACTTTATTAAACTTTTAAATTTAGTTGTTACTTCCTGCTTAAATTTAATTTTAACCATTGCAAACATATCGACATTGTTCTCTTATCATATTTATCTACAATTTAGATAGAGTTTTGCAAGTTAATATTAAGAGTTACAGTTATTCCCTTGGGATCAATACTGGGGTTTTTAAGGAAAATCTTATATTACTTGAAACAATGCATATACTTGTGTAATACCCTTAGTGTGAAAACTTATTATTTATTTTGCAAATCATTTCATTTATTCACACTTGCTGCTAAACATAATTTGAGACAAGTTTTTGGCAATTTTAAGAAATATAAATATTAACGTAATTGCGGGTTGGGTCAACCATTTTTAATTTTCACACACAAATTGAATCACATAATTAAACTTAGATTCATATTGAACCAACTCAAGGGAGAATTTTCTAATGTTAGAAAACCTAATAGCATTCTCACTTCTTTAACTTTGTATTCACTTTCTCAAAGTTAGGATTAGAAACTTTAAAATTCGCCAAACTTCAAACCTTCATGCTAGATCAAAACAACTAGAACCTTTTTGGACTTTTGGAGTTCACTTGTTCTTCATGATATTGATACATGAACACAATTATGTATAATACTTGGTCGACACGTATACATATGTGGATTGTTTGTGCTTCGCAGCACTTGTTTTGTATCACTTGTCGCGTCATAAAGTTCATTGACGACAACAAGCAAGGGCGGTCGACGGTGATCGAAGGTGGTCAAAGGGCAATGGTCGACCACTACAGAGGTCATGTCATTGTTAGATCTTTAGTTCATAAAAACATTGTAATTCAACTCCTTCTTTCCATTCTTCAATTGAAGAGAAGGGGGTCTATTTATAGACCCCAGGAGAGAGGCATTTTGTCATTCAGTGAATAACTTCCATAACAGTTGGTCGAATAACTCATATTGATCCTCCTTGATCACATGGGGGTTTTGTAATAATTTGATGACCTTAATGACCATAGAATTAAGTGAGATTATGCTCATTGATTCCTCTCGTTGAGGCACTCAATTTTATTATGCGTGTGTCAAATTTCGAGTTCATTTGACCATCCAATTAACAATTTGAAGCTTCCAAATATAATTTAATGGCTTGATTTAGATCCGTTTGGACTCATATCAGACCAACTTTCGGTATCATGATCAAGTTCGCCTTGTCATGATGTTCAATTTAACTATAAACTTATTGAAATTGAGGCCCTAGATGATATTTAATTTGAATCTAGAACATTACTTAGCCAATAATGCCTCGAGATTCATGCTAAAAGGTAAAATTTCTTAATAACACGTCAATAGAAGATACTAACATTTTTACATATAAAACATAGAAAGGAAAAAAAAAAGGCCTAACTAAGTTAAGATGACACTACTAGTATAAATTATAAATTGCAAATGATGTTCTTCTCTATAAATTGAAGAGGTGTTGGTACATTGTAGTTAAGGAATGAATTCTATAGTGAAATTCAAGGATTCTACAGGCACTAAAATTATCTTCAAGAAATTGTACCATAACATTTCAATCTTTTTTTTTTAAGGGGCAAGTCAAGCGACTAAGGTGTGGAAGGCATGCATTAGGCCCATTGGTGATTGTACATGTCAATATTATTGTCAATGGCAGGCAACGAAATTGGTGAACATCAACATTACTATAAATAATATGTTTCAAGTTTATAAATAATGGCATATATAAATAACATAAATTAACCTTATTGCCGATGGCATTCCGCTTGAGTGCATCGGTCTTATATTTGATGGCGAGTGATTTAGTTGAAAAGCCTTGGTGGTTGAAGACTATAGTTGAGTGAGCGTGATTGAGAATAGTAATATAGCAATGGAGTTTTGACAATCACAGATGAGCGATAATCGTGTAATATAATTAGGTGATAATGGTCTAGCAATCATAGTTGAACGTCAGTGGTTGTGCACTTATAAATGAATGAAAAAAGGAAGTCTATCACAGTTAGTCAATTGTGGTCAAATGACTGTAGATGTGCAATGAGGGTTTGATGATGATAGATGGGCGACAAAGGTATAACGACAATAATTAGGTGGCAGTGATATAATTATCATCATTGGGAGATAGTGATCGGGTGACCATGGATAGGTGATAGGTATAAATATCAAATTCCAAGCAATGGTTACTAAGAATTTGTAGATATGTGGTAGAGGTTGAGCTGTTGTAATCAGATTATATTGATCAGGGGTTTGAAAATGCAAAGTAGGTTCGGTGACTGGTGATAGTGGCCATGTGATTATAATCGAGCAAAGATGGTCAATCAATCTTAGAAGAGGTAATAAGGGATTGGTGATTGTGGTCAAGCAGCAGTAGTTAGCCCACTATATATCAATAATGATGGGTGGGTGATTATAGATGTGGAACAATGAACAAGCAATTAAGGATGGAAAACAAAGATTGGAAGGTCATAATTGTACAAAAATGATTAGTTGATTGTAATTTGTTCAAGATGCTTGAGCAATGATCTTTAAGCAATCATAATCGAGCAATGGTTGAGTGACTGTTCAAGTTAGGCAATTATGTTGACCATCAATAGTCAGATAATCATAGTTAGGTAATATTTATGAAGCAAATTTGAAAGAATGGAGGTCAGGAAATCGTAAATAAATATTTGTGATTGTGCGATGGTGGTCAGATAATGAGTATGATTTATTGGTCATAGAGATTGGACGATTAAAGTTAGGCGTCGATGATAATTTGATGATAGTGGTTACACATAATGTCAGTCTAACAATGATGACAATGATTTGATGGTGGTGGTGGGCGACAAAGAATCGAAGATCAAGCAATGGTTGTCTAATAGCAGGGGATGGGCAGCAGTTAGGGCTGTAAACGAGCCGAGCTTGAGAGAACTCAGGCTTAGCTCGTGTTCGAAATCGGCTCGTGTTCGAAATAGGCTCGTGAACAGTGTGTTCGTGCTCAGCTCGATTTAAGTTTTCGTGCTCGTGTTCGGCTCGAAATTTACTCGTTAAAATTAAATTGAAAAAAATAGATGTAAAGTGTTGGATTCGAACATGAAGCAAATGTATACAGAAGAAGGCACTGACCACATTATCACACGAGGTATTACAATTTAAACTTAGATATAAATATATATAATATATTATTATATAAATAATTATAAAGTTTTTTTTTTTTTAAATTTCGAACTAAAATGAGTCGAACACGAGCGAACAAAGAGTTGTTCATGTTCGGCTAGTTTATAATTCGAGCTTTAAAAACTTGTTTGTGTTCGGCTCGTTTATCTAATGAACGAGTCAAACACGAGCTACTTGACGAGTCGAACACAAACTGTTCGCGAACAACTAACTTTTTTGACAGCCCTAGCGGCAGTGATTTGATAATAATGGGCAAGTAGCGATAGTCTAATGGTTATAGTGGTTTGATGGTAAGGCCCAATGGTGATGGTAGGGTGGTGGTGATCTAACTCCGGCGGATGTACCACAATGATCTGAGACACTAAAAGAGCGAAAAAAAAAATAGAGATTCGCAAGACAAGTGGAGGCAATCCAACAGTAACAGATATACAACAATAGTCTGAAGGCAATGGATGGGCGTCGATGGTTTGATTATGGCAAATTATGGTGGCGATCTGATGGCGATGTTGAACTGGTTGCCGAGGCCCAACGATGTTGGTCTAGCAGAAGCTGTTGGTAGCAGAGGATGAACGGTGACGATTTGACGGTGTCAGCAATTCAACTTAGCATGCATCAAAATTCCCAATTGATCAAGCAGGTTTGTCGGTGTGGCATCATAAATCAGAGCTTTCCAGTTAACTATCTAATAATTTAAATTATTTATTTATTTTATATTTTATATTTATTTTGCTTATTGAGATTTAAATATATCAAATACTATATATATATATATATATATATATATATATATATATATATATATATATATATATATATATATATATATATATATATATANATATATATATATATATATATATATATATATATATATATATATATATATATATATATATATATATATATATATATATATATATATATTAAAAAAAACAATAATTCATGTGGCAATTACCGCATGTCTCATTCTTTGAAAAATTTATGAAAATGTCCAAATTTCAATTCAATTATTTATTTGATAAAATATATGAAAATTTAAATTTTGGATGGGTAAATCTCATAAAGACCTGCCAAAAAAAAATGTGATCAGCACATATCTAGGTTTATTAGTAAATATACGCAATATTTTGAGTCATGTTGCTTGCTTAAATAAGAACAAGCTAGAGATGAGATTGAACCTTATTGTTTAAACAAGCAAATATAATTTACTAAATTTATTCAATAATGTATTCCGAAGCGACTCCACAATATGAATGAGAAGTAGAGATAACATTTAGATCAATATTTTACTTAGAATGCACACAACCCTTGTTCGTTAAGCTCGCAACACCCGAATAAAATTTGATAAATTTCGCTAGGGTTTGGCACTAGATGAGATTTTGTTGAAGTTGCATTGATTCCATTTTTAGTCATAATTGTTTCCCATAAACAATTTGAAAATGCCTTAATTTGTCATTAGGACCATTTAAGTAGCATACTCATAGCAATTCATCATGTGACAATGTGAAGAAATTATCTTAATGGTATGTTTTATCTTGAATAGTATGGGTTTTGAAAGACAAGGTTATCCATTATGGATGAGTATCTTGCTTGACATGTTTATTTTAATAAGCTCCTATCACAATAGCAAGCAACTCTTAGGAAAGATGTGCATTCATACTACCTAGTTAAAGATCTATATACATGAACTAAATATTATCTTAAAAATCATTATGCCTAAGTATATATCTTTTGCTTGCCTATGATGTGCTAATTGTTATTTTGCACTCTCTGTAAGTATATATTTAATTAGTATGGTCATTAATCTGATTCAAATACTAATAAATAGATGGAACATCACCACAATGCATTAAATCCTAATAACTACCATTCCCCCACCTCTATAGGAGAGTGTCTGCACTGCACAACTTGGGAACTCGACTAGCAAAGAGTACAGATGTTCGATCGGTGGAAAATCTATCAACCACTACCAACAATTTACTTACAAGACAAATGCACTCATATTTACTCGTTCGGTCGTCTCTTAGTCATTATCATTAATCAGGTTATCATAAATTATTCAATCATTATTTGGATATGATCGACTATTCGGTTGGCTTTCGATTGTCATAGTCATGCGGTTGACAACTGGTGCAAATTAATCTTTTGGTTGGCTTTCAATCACAAATTATTTTGTCAACCCTTAATTATCAGCACTATTTATTCACAACGTCCAAGCACTATGAAGCCCCTCTATCTCTAGCCTTCAAAACAACAGTCAAGCCCTGGTGGCTAAATTCCCACATTGTGAAGAAACACTCCGCATTGAGTAGCGGATGAATTACCCCAGAGGTGAGACAATACATGATCCGCTTACTATGTCAAGCGTAAGGCACTGTTCATCTAAGGCGACAACTAAATTGAAAGGCAAATCAAAGGCATGAGCATGGTAAGAAGTGGTTGTAGCGTACACATATGTATATATGTATTTTGTTTCTTTCAATTGAATCATGATTTATTCAACCTTATTGAGCTATATTTTATAATCAACTAACCGGACAATCTTCATGCTTTATCATTCATTCAGAGTCATAGTGATCAAGCTTAATCTTATATTACATCCAATGCAATAAACAAAATAATAATATCAAATAAAAGGTCGGGAAAAAGCTACGACCAAAGCTCATTTCATTAATATAAAATTTGTATTACAAAATATATATGTTTGCAAAGAATACAAAATTAAAATCGAGGGAGCCACAATTATACGTTCAAGGACCCTCTGTCACTTTGCTCGTTCTTGCCATCATAGACACCTTCATCCCTTCCCACTCAGAGTCAGTCATCAACTCGGTCATCTCTCTATTCTCGCCCAATCATAGGAGATCAAATGGCATTTCGCCAAGCAATTGAGGTTGTACATAATCCAGGCATGAAACGACTCCATAAGTGTTGCTTTATGAGCAGCTTTAGATGAGAGCTCAGCCACAAACTCCTCGACTATCTTCAACGTGGACATCTGCTCACTCAGCATCCTTTTTTTTTTTTTGTCCAAGTCCCTATAATGTTATGACCACTAGGTGCTCGCCCCCAGCTCTGCTGCAAGTATATGCACCTTCTTCATGGTCTTCCATCGTATTTGATGCAGACATCGAAAATAGTTAGATAAAGATTGAGAAGTTTGTTAGGCAAGCAGGTGTAGATCAGTCTTTCGCGACAATTCAACTAAGCTCAACTGTGAGAGGTTCACTGCCACATTGGAAGAAGAAATGATGGTACCAATAGTAGAAGCATAGCGGATAGCGGCCAACTCAAAAGTGTTCCAATCTTTGATAAGATCAATGAGGGTGTACCAGCCGTCCCAGCTCATCCTCACTTTTGCCATATGTTTCTGTAAGGGGATCCATGTGAGTTGGAATACTCCAGGAAAGGTTGTATGCTTATGATTCCTGGTAGATTCTTCCGTGGGATCCTTCACCTTCCGTCGATGTTCTCTCTCAAAATTGGCCTCCTCCAACAGACCAGATGCATCAGTCAGCTCTGTTAAAGGCTCTATCATCGGCTCCAACATTGGCTCCTCTGACAACCCCTTCATTCGTAGGCAAGGCTTGGCTAGTAGAACTCATCATTTCCAAGGAAATGACCCCTCTATCTAAAGGGTGGGCACTGAGCGGTGTTGCTTCTGATAGAATGATGAATGTCCAATCTACATGCCGACTAGGCTCTCCTTGGCCAGACTTAGCATCTCCTATCAACTCATCATTGTTCTGAACATCTGCGACAGAAGATACATACATCATTTTTTGTCTGATATGTCGGTCTCTCAATGAGGATGACATCATAGTTCTCATCTTTTGAATAATGATGGAAGAAAGAGAAATAAAATGAGTAATAACTTCACCTGCTATATCTACAGGTGGCCTCTCTTTTACCTTCTCCACAACTAGGGTCAAATCCCACTCGTCTTGAAAAACATCAGAAGCCTCCAAATTGTCAGCATTCATCTTACCATAAGTGTCGAGAGCCTAGATTATCTTGCTCACCAAAGCATTGAGATAGTATCGAATGACTATTGACTTCCTCTCGACCTTATTCGCTTAAAACTGCACCTTCAACAAAACCTTCACTTAGTTTTTGAAAGGTGAACATCGATCAACATTGTGTTGATCGATCAGCCATCTTTCATGGAAGTGAAGCACAACTTAAGTTTCCAATCTTCACCTTATTCTTATCCCCTGAAAATGAAACTTACCCGCAAATGAAAATTGCATGAATCCACCTTGGTACATATAGATCATAAAAAAGATGGTTAAAGACCTATGTGATCTCCATCCGCCACATAATGATCACGAACGAAATTGCTGCAACAATTGAATTTGGCATCACCTGTGCCAGAATGATTTCATAGAAGTTGAAGCTATCGTATAACCCCTCGCATAATGAGAGTCGAAGGTCAAGCTCGAATTGATCCTTGAAGATCACCAACTCGCTCTCACTAAAGGTGTTCATCCTGCAGACCGGTCACTGCAACACAGAATCTGAAGCATCTTTTGATTGTCAACCGTCCTGGTGACCGTCTAACTCGGCCAATTCATCAGTAAGTGAAAAATGTCAAGGAACTATTAAAAATCAATGGCGGTCAAAAAAAATCTTTACATACTCATAAATCTATCTATTGAGAAGATGACCTCCAAACATTTTCCCCTCTTCTTTTGTCGCGAGGTGTAATCGCCTTCTTGCAGTGGCAATTAAGGAGAGCTTCCAATCTCTGTTCCCTCCGACCCATTTTTGCCTTCCTGAACGCCTTCATTAAGCAAGGTCTGTTGGCCCCCGAAGCTCGCACCCATGCCTGGCTCAGGAATCTCGATCTCTTGACAAGGGAACTTCAACATCTGCCCCTCAAGGTCCCCAAATGAGCTGACTTGATCAGCCAGCGCGGATTCAATTTTCGGCCGTATTTCTTTCCTAACTTTGATCTTCTTTAAAAAATTTGAGGGCTCATAGCCTATCTTCGCCCTTAGATCATGACCATAACTCAAATCGGCTGATCAGGGAAAAATAACGATAGCGGATATAATGTCAAGCCTATGACTCTATTTATAGAGCATACTGAGCACAGAATCCGAGCGGAGTTGATTATTAAATTAACTTTATTGATCTTAGTACCATTGAATACTAATAATTTCTCTGTCATTATTGTAGTTGTCACTTTCAATGAGCAAAAAAATTTTGGGAACTAATATGTATACATCAAAACTATCAGCATAAATCTCAAAGCATTTGAACGACCCAGATGAAGGCCAGACAACCAAGGCGTCATACACCCCTACTACCAACCACGTGGTGAAGAATCGACCAATATACCATGACAAGATATTTGAATGACAGACCATGCTAATAGTCCCAATCAACTGGGTCGCAGGCGAGAATCCCTGATCATGGCTAATCGATCGATCAGCCTTTGTGATGGCTAACGAGATCAACACTTAAACGGGTGCCTCGGCCGACCAACCCATGGCACATTTGTCGCTCAGTCGATCATCTCAATCAGTCAAATTCAAGAAAGTCGGTCAGCCAATTACCACCTTGTTAAAATTTAAATTGTAATAAAAATATAGTATGAAATCCATACGATTAATTAGAGCATCAATTGTATTAAAAACGGTTTCCTTAACAGCTCCCTCTTTTCAATAATAGTACAAAATACGTCTCTATAAATAGAAGACAAAAATAAGAAAAAATGACCTTTACAAACTCTCTACAAAAAATTTCTGACTTTCTGTACCCACTTTCTCTCTTCCTTCCTTCGCTCAATCTTAAATTCTGAGAGTGTGCTCACAAGCATTAATTTAAGATCCAACAGTGCATTTGTGAGTTACTTTAATTTGAGAAATTTCAGCTTGTCAACATGGCTTAACAAGTTAGCATTATCTTGTTTGACTTGGTTGATGAGTTGATGCCAATGAATTGCTACACTAAAATTTTTTATGTTATAATATTTTCAATTTGGTCCAGGAAATTTAGAACAAATGTAATCTTAAACTTTAGATATATTTGCTCAAACGCCTAAAGCTGTGTACTCACCCACTCATAAGATTTTCATGGGCAAAGTATTTTAGTTTTAGAGATTTCCCACAAATTAAATGATAAAGCATCCACAACTTATCCTAGATCGATGCCATTGAGATGATAAAAACCTCCATGATTGATTGTTTCAAGGAAAATTTAGATACATAACACTCGATTCCTATGTATTTACATATCTAACATCTAAAAACTTCAATTTTTACATATATATCAACTTACTTATGCATGAAAATGTACATTTCACTTTTTAATAGTTAAAATGGTGGTAATTTTCATGTGATATAAAAAGATTTGGCTGTATAAACATAAAAAAGTAAACTTTATATGTTAGACATGTAAATACAGAGAATTGGGTGGTCTGTAGGGGTGTAAACGAACCGAACACGAACGAACAGCGGTCGTGTTCGTGTTCGGTTCGTTTGAAATATAGTTTGTTTGAAATAGGCTCGTGTTCGAAATTGTTCGTGAATGGTCAGTTCGTGTTCGGTTCGGAAATATTCGAATTGTTCGAATTCGAAATGTTCGAAATTTTTTAAAATTTTCAAAATTGTATATATTTTTGCAATTGTTAAATAGACAACAACTTAAATATTAGTTCTCATATCTTTTAAAAAATTGATTTGCATCAATTTATCTTTTAAAAATTAAAATGCATCTTTATAAAATATATAAGAAATAATAATTACTTCTCAAACTACAACAAAAAATAATAATGAACTTCAATATAATTATTCAATGTCTAAAAACTCATTACATCCAATACATCCAATAATTCAAAAACATTCCAATAATTCAATTACATAATAATGAATTGTATCATGCAATATGGTACAATTTACTTCACAAGAAACTATCCTACTTTCCATTTGACGCTGCTGTTTTTTCTGACTTTTTGAATGCGCTTCCCTTTCTTTAACATGTCTAGGTATATCATCTCTTCCTAAAAGAAAAAAAAAACAGTAACGTTTACACTATTTGATATGAGATGAAATTAAAGTGTGTAGCTACCTATTGACAATACTCACTCTGTTTTTCTAATTAAATGATGGATGAAAACCAAAAAATAAAAGATTGATTACATTAACTTGTTTTATTTGTATCATCTTTGAGAAGCTCAGGACCAAACTCGATATGTGAAAGGCCTTTAGAAGTAGTTGCTACATAACCAGCTTCCTTCTTCTCTGATTTCTTCACTTAATTTCATATTCAAAAGCTTTACTAGCAGCAAAAAAATAATCACAGTTGCTCCAATATTTCAGTATTTCATGAAATGATATAAGAAAATGTTAGCTAATAGAAATACAACTTGCTCGATCCTGACATTCATATTCGCATCCAAAGTTATTTCCAAGATTCAACTCCAAACAACTTCAACCAAAGTAATGTATAAGCAATGACCGAAATTAAAAAGCAAAACTGAAAAGCAATAGCAGGTTGCCATTAATCTCAACTTATGCAGGTTGTTATCACTTTTCCAAAGAAATAACTTATAAAACAAAGTTCTTTCCAAT
>NEWO01000010.1:4231518-4289181 GCA_003013225.1 Phalaenopsis aphrodite | reverse complement strand
AATCGAACACGAACGAACGAGTCATTGTTCGTGTTTGGTTTGTTTAACAATCCGAACAAAAAAATTTGTTCGTGTTCGTCTCGTTTGCTTATCGAACGAACCGAACACGATCTGCTTCACGAATCGAACATGAATTGTTCGCTAACAACGAGCTTTTTTGACAGCCCTAGTGGTCTGAATGTAAATGCCTCTTATTTCTAAAGTGGGAACCTTGGAAGATTATTCTCTAAAGCCATCAGTTTGTGGGTTGATTTAAAATAAAACATATTTGATGAGTTAAAAATAAATCAACCTATTTTTAAAAATACACAAAAAAATAGTTTTTAATTATTATAAGTACTTTTAAAAATAAATAATTTATTTTTAATAATGAAAAACAATTACATGTAAATTCCACTGAATAAATATATTTTCGAAACTAAAAAGATGACATCAAAGGGACCATAGTTTTTGCAAGGAGAAATTTTTATGCAAACATTTTGAACTTTTTAACCCAAAAGTAATGATGGTAAAAACAACCCTACATTTAGTGAAATGGAAACAAAAGACTTGAGTTTTGTAATCATACTTCAAGAACAGTTAATATAGTGTTATGCCAAAGAGTTATAGAAATCTGATATGTGTCATGCCCATCAACTGTACGATCAAAGTAATCCATTCTCTTAGGAATAATTACAAGTAGTGGCATATACAAAAAATGAAAATTTTAAAAGCATTTGCCCATTCAACATATGCATAAAAAATTTCACAATGAATGATTACTTTCATGACTAAGAATCGTGATTTCGAAGTTTAGAGAGTTTCGAATGGCGACGAAAAATAAATGGGTGAAACTAAATTAGAAAACATAAAAATTCTACACATGGTCTGATCATCTCTGAATTGTTCACACGATTGATGAATGCTTAAACTATTTATTGAAATTAATGAAATTCAATCCTATAAATCTTATGTTGTATAACATAAAAACAATTTGATGTTCGATCAAACAAAGTGAAAAATTGGGATGATGATGGTCATCCCTTCAAAATCTATATTTGCATCAACAACTTCATATAATCTTCAAACTCAAGATTAATTTTTTTTTTTATTGTGATATATAACAGATGAATTTACATGTGAATCAAATTTCATCAATTTCATAATAGTTTAAACAGGATTCGAAAAAGAAAAATACCTATAGAGGGGCCTCATTAAAACTCTAGTTTTGCCCATATTCTTATCCAAGTTATAGAATATATGCAATATATCATTAATAATGCATGTATTTCACTCCAAATCATATTAAGATCTCTATACTTCCAAATCGCAATTATAATACTTTAAAATCATAGTCTTCTTAAATTTTTATTCAACAAATTAATGCTAAGGAAATCTTCAAAAATAGTGTTGGCATGCATGCCATTGGTTTTAATGATTCTAAAACTACTGGATAATTTTGAACCTCAATTTGATGGTAATAAAATCAATTTTAATTAGATGGATAGTGATCATTCTCCTAATTTAAGGGCATAGAAGTCGCATGCATAATGGACTTGCTCTCAGTTTAGCAGTGAATTATCATTCTCCACCAAATTATACTTTAATTTTATTACCAAATGCATGATAATCTTACTACATTCTCTCACAATATCCAAAAAAAAATTTTAAGTTATTTGACTATCAATATGAATCAACAAAATTTTCACTATTATTGAGTTCTAACAATTGTAATCTCAAAATATCAAGACCTTAAAATGATGAAATTTTGCATCTATTATATGTGAAATATATGAGCAAAACTAGACTTTTAAAATAATTGTTATAGGTATTATAATCATTCTTATAATTTACATATTCTTTATGAATAATGACTAAATCATCATAGAAATTGATGAAACAAGATCCACAAAAATTCTTATGTTGCAGATCACAGTCAATACAGTGATGTTAAGTTTAAGACTATCACAAGTTATAGATGTAAAAGTAAAATTAAAAGTAAAACAATAATTTTCAACATAGGAGAAGAAATATTCAACTCTATGAAGGATTATCTGAGGGACAAAGGAGCTTGTACCCCCATAGGAGTTGGAATATATATGCAATGCAATCTTCATTGTAATTCACATATGCATGATGAATGATTGAAACAATATGAACATTGATAAAACATGATCCAATTTTTTATTGTAGATTCCATGCAATACTATGATCATCAATTTGAAGATTATATGATATTAAGAATACAAAATAAATGTTTGTCACTTACACTCTTTTGATGGAATTAGGGGATGATGAGTGGCACTGCCCCCTAAGATTTGAAATCTTACTTGACACAAGCTTTCATCACCCAAATACCCAAACTTATTAAAAAACTCGCAAAACAATATAGAATCAAATTTCAGCATATCATCATATCAAGTTACCTTCTACTTCATAACATCAAAAAATAGGACTAAACATCTTAATTATAACAAAATCAAATATAATTCAGTTAATAAATATACTTAAGATGCATGTAAACACAAAGATCTAAATCACAACCATGCGTAATGAGTGCATACAATATCCTAAGGACCAAAAATTGCAGATAAATAAAAGACAAAAATGCCAATAAACACAACAAAACAAAGCATAATGGAAGTACAAAAACATCTAATGTTTCAATCAGTTATAGTTGATAGAAACAATATGTAAGAGAGTCATCTCATCATTAGCTTCATTGTGTTTCTAGTGAAATTCTAATCATAACTTGAAGATAACATGACAATTTTACATTTTTCATCTTGCTTCAGTTATGATTCTATAATTTTAACACACATGTTAGGGTGGCGGAAATAATTAATGTAAAATTTTGAAAAAAAAATCAATAAGTTAAGTCTGAATATTAAAAAATTGGTCAAACTTAAGTATAATGCTATCATCAAGGAAAATAGAAATATGATGATAATTTTAAGCGAACCAATGGAAATAGCTATGTATGACAACTCAAGGAGTGACAAAGGCAGGTGATAATGCAATCCACAATGTCTCTTGTTGAACCCGAATTTGCCCCGAGCACAACCTAGACTGGAACTGCAGGGCTTTGGGAGGATTACTGATAGAAGTAGTGCTCTAGAGGATCATGGGTGAGAATTAACACACACATTTGGATTCGATCATTCTTGTTATCATAGAAACATCATGAAGAGACGGTCATTTTCAATTTAAGTTTGTTAAAATTAAAATTCATTTGATATAACTTTTTATTATTTAATTTTGAGCGCTCTGAGATCCATTTTTTTCACTAAAATTGTGTTAAATTGTAAGAATTTTTCGACAATATCAATCAACCTTAAACAATCAAGTAAAAAAAAAAACAGGAAGTGAGATATTCAAACACAAACCAACACACAGACTTGAATTCACAGAAAGCAATCGAGGAAAGATTCACTGGTGAAAGGATTTGTAATCCAGTAGTTGAAAGAGAATGGTATTTCTTCAATATCATCAAGTTAAGTCAAATATTTTATGATTTCTCTCTCCTCATTCAAACAAAACAAAACAAAAAAAATAACGGTGAAATCCTTGTTTCATTAAATAATTATAAAGATGTTTCTACTAATCTCACATAAAAGTCGCACCTTGGTTTCGAATCTGATAAATTTACAGCTTTTACATCAAATAAATTTATAAATACACAATAAGAGGACATGAAAAGCATAATTGAAGAAGAAAGATCCCACTTTTACCTCAAGCAATTACAACGGTTGAGAAGTCCAGCTGCGCTGCAATCTCATCGAGCTGCTTCTTAACACTCATATCAATCAGCTTCGACCCCGAGTTCCCATACCTAATCGTGAACCCAGCAACCAACGAAGGATCAATAGCCGTCTTGATCCGGACATTCTTCGCGCCCGTCAGCCTCTGCACCGTCTTCGCAATCTGCGCGAGGTGCTGCGACTCCAGCTTCACCACTGAAGAAACCACCGCGACCTCCGTCCCCGTTATCTCATTATAAGAATTTTCGAACTCCTTCACAATCTCCTTAATCAAATCGATCCGCTTCATGTCAACGAGGATGTTGAGGAAGTTGGCAGTGTGGCGCTGCAACTCAGACGAAGTGGCGATTTCATTGATGACATCGAACTTCTTCTCGTCGGAGAAAGTAGGGTTGGCGAAGAAAGACTGGATAGAGGAGTCGGAGAAGAGGGTTTCGATGTTCTCCAAGTCGGCCATGGTGGCGTCGAGAGTGTTGTTGGATTTGGCGACTTCGGCGAGGGCAGACGCGTAGCTAGATGCGGGGCTGTCGGCCATGGTGGCCGCAGAAGCCGAACCTCCGCCGGCAAGGCGGCGGCGGCGAATGGAAATTTTGAGAGAGGAAAGGGGGCGGCGGAGGGAGGAGGGGGAGAGGCGGAGGGAGGAGGAAATGGATGGGATCTGGGTGGTGGGGGAGGAAGGAGAGCGATGAATAGCCGCCGGAGATAGCCGGAGAGTGGCCATTTACTTCGATTAGGGTTTTGCGGTTTTGTGGGCGTGGGGATTTTGGGGCAGGTGAGAAAGACTAAGGGAGTGTGAGTGAGCTATTGGAGGGAGATGAGCTTCGATAAAATTGCGGTGAACGACGAAAGGCCACGTGGGACTACAGTTTTAAGCTAAATTCTCATATTTTATTTTATTTTTTCTTTTTTTTCTTTTTTTTTTTTTACAGATTTACATACATATCACACAATATTTATATATTTACATGTCTAATATCTAAAATTCGATATTTATGCTTATAATTAAAAAGTGCATTTTACTTTTAAAAATATAATGATTGTGATATTTTTTTTAATGCAATGTTAAAAGATGATATGATAGTAAATATGAATGTTTAGATGTTAAATATATAAATACAAAAGATGTATGTAAATGCCCTCCCTTTCTTCTTTAAGATTTACATAAATATCACTCAGTCCTATGTACTTATATATTCATCATATAAACATCAATTTAAACATACATACCGTCTTATCTATGCATGAAATATTTTATTTTGCTTGTTTAAAATAAAATTAGTTATATTATTTACAAAATATTTAGATACATTATAAATCACTCACTTTTTACGTATTCACGTATATATTACCAAAACTTCAATTTTTAGATATAATATTTCATTTTATAATAAAAAATAGACATATTTTTAATAGTACAGTGATTTGGACAATAAGATAAAATTAAAATATTAGATTTGCAAATACATATGATCTAAGTGGTTTTAATGCAAATGCTCATTGTTGAGTAATTAGGGTGAAGAAAAATAGAAATCGACGCAAATCTAGAAGAACGCCAAGATTTAACGAGGCTCGGCAAAGATGTTTATGTTCTCGGGATCAGAGCGGCGAATTCCTTTCAATATTCAGAAAAGAGATTACTGAATTTGGGATAACACCTAGGGTTACGTACAGGTCTGTTTATAACGCTAGAAAATCCTGGAGTACAATATGTAATTACCAAATTACTCATGTACCTCACCCCCAGCCCACATAAGGAAACGCCTCTGATTTGGACAGAATATTCCGCTCTACTCCGCTCCAGAATTTGTCCATTTATGGTATATGAGTCATATCCAACAAATCTCCATCTTGGCGAATATCCAGCCACTTATGAGAAATACATCATGGAGTTTCTTACATGCCGGAAGTGGGTTGGGCCACCATGCTTCTCTAGCAACTGCAAATACTCAACAAGTCCAAGCAATGCAAGAACTTGTTGATAGTGGCTGGCTTGGTCAACATATCAGCTGCATTCTCATCAGTATGAACATTCTGCAACAGTATCTCACCAGAAGCAATCAATTCTCTGATCTTGTGATACCTTACATCAATGTGCTTGGTTCTCGCATGGTACATCTGGTTCTTAGCCAGATAAATAGCACTCTAACTGTCACAATGCAACTGACCTCCACCTTACTCAACGCCTAGTTACTTTACTAGCTCAGTAAGTCATAAGGCTTCTTTTGCAGCTTCAGCTACTGCCATGTACTCAGCTTCAGCTGTAGATAATACCACAATAGACTGAATTGTTGATTTCCAACATATAGGCCCTCCACCAAGAGTAAACACATACCCAGTTGTAGACCTTCTGTCATCCAATCTCCAGCATAGTCAGAATCAACGTACCCCACAACTGAAAAGATTATCCTGGTGACTGCCAAAAATAATTTTATGTCCTATAGTACCCTTCAGATACCTGAAAATTCACTTTATTGTTTCTCAATGTCGTCTTTCAGGTTTAGCCATGTATTTGCAGACTTGACTAATAACATGAGTCAAATTNATGATATGATAGTAAATATGAATGTTTAGATGTTAAATATATAAATACAAAAGATGTATGCAAATGCCCTCCCTTTCTTTTTTAAGATTTACATAAATATCACTCAGTCCTATGTACTTATATATTCATCATATAAACATCAATTTAAACATACATACCGTCTTATCTATGCATGAAATATTTTATTTTGCTTGTTTAAAATAAAATTAGTTATATTATTTACAAAATATTTAGATACATTATAAATCACTCACTTTTTACGTATTCACGTATATATTACCAAAACTTCAATTTTTAGATATAATAATTCATTTTATAATAAAAAATAGACATGTTTTTAATATTACAGTGATTTGGACAATAAGATAAAATTAAAATATTAGATTTGCAAATACATAAGATCTACGTGGTTTTAATGCAAATGCTCATTGTTGAGTAATTAGGGCGAAGAAAAATAGAAATCGACGCAAATCCAGAAGAACGCCAAGATTTAACGAGGTTCGACAAAGATGTCTATGTCCTCGAGATCAGAGCGACGAATTCCTTTCAATATTCAGAAAAGAGATTACAGAATTTGGAATAAGACCTAGGGTTACGTACAGGCCTATTTATAACGCTAGAAAACCCTGGAGTACAATATGTAATTATCAAATTACTCATGTACCTCACCCCCAACCCACATAAGGAAACTCCTCTGATTTGGACAGAATCTTTCGCTCTACTCCGCTCCGCTCCAGAATTTGTTCATTTATGGTATATGAGTCATATCCAACAAATCTCCACCTTGGCGAATATCTAGCCCCTTAAAAGAAATACATCATGGAGTTTCTTACATGCCGGAAGTGGGTTGGGCCACCATGCTTCTCTAGCAACTGCAAATATTCAACAAGTCCAAGCAATGCAAGAACTTGTTGATAGTGGCTGGCTTGGTCAACATATCAGCTGCATTCTCCTTAGTATGAACCTTCTGCAACAGTATCTCACCAGAAGCAATCAATTCTCTGATCTTGTGATACCTGACATCAATGTGCTTAGTTTCTCGCATGGTACATCTGGTTCTTAGCCAGATAAATAGCACTCTAACTGTCACAATGCAACTGACCTCCGCCTTACTCAACGCCCAGCTACTTTATTAGCCCAGAAAGGCATAAGGCTTCTTTTGCAGCTTCAGCTATTGTCATGTACTCAGCTTCAATTGTAGATAATACCACAATAGACTGAATTGTTGATTTCCAACATATAGGTCTTCCACCAAGAGTAAACACGTACCCAATTGTAGACATTTTGTCATCCAAATCACCAGCATAGTTAGAATCAACGTACCCCACAATTGAAAAGATTATCCTGGTGATTGTCAAAAATAATTTTATGTCCTACAGTACCCTTCAGATACCTAAAAATTCACTTTACTGTTTCTCAATGTCGTCATTCAGGTTTAACCATGTATTTGCAGACTTGACTAATAACATGAGCTAAATCAGGATGAGTGCATACCATTGCATACATCAAGCAACCAACTGCACTGACATATGGAACATTGTCATGACTTCAATTTCTTTATCTGTCTTAGGACACTGTTTTGAAGAAAGATTAAAATGATTTGCCAAAGGAGTGTTTACAAGCTTTGTTTTGCTCATCTCAAACATGTCTAACACTTTCTCAACATAGCCTCGTTGAGATAAACATAATCATCTTGAGCATATGTCTCGATGAATCTCCATTCCAAGAATCTTCTTCGTAGGACCCAAGTCTTTCATGTCAAATTTCTGGCTGAATAAATCTTTCAAACCAAGAACATCATTCATATTCTTTGCAGCAATCAGTATATCATCAACATACAGTAACAGAAAAATAATAGAATGATCATCAAGACACTTCACATAAACACAACAATCATACTTACATCTCTTATAGCCAATCTGAATCATGTAGGAATTCGCTTGTATCATTGTCTTGAAGACTGTTCCAACCCATACAACGATTTCTTTAACCTGCAAATCAGATGCTCCTGTCTAGGTTGAGTGAACCCTTCTGGCTGCTCCATGTAAATCTGTCCCTCCAGATCACTATGCAATAAAGTAGTATTAGCATTCATCTGCTCCAAATGCAAATCCCAAATGGCTACTAATGCAAGCACTGCCCTGATTGAAGTATGTCTAACCATAGGAGAAAAGATTTCATCATAATATATCCCCTTCTGCTGTGAAAATCCCTTTGTTTTCAGTCGAGCATTTAACTTTTCCCCTTCTTTTTTTGATATTGTTGATTTCCTTTTGTACACTCACTTCCAACCAATAGTCTTCTTTCCCTCACGAAGCTAAACTAGCTCCCATGTGCAATTTTTCTGCAAAGTCTCCATCTCCTCAATCATTACACCCATCCATTTTTCTTTCTCATGGCTAGTGATAGCTCCTTAGAAAGTGGTTGGATCATCGTTGTTGATGAGAAGTGCACAAGAGACCAGTCTTCATAACCTAATTTGCTATGATGTCTCATATTGTTGCGTCTCTGTCTATCTCTGACTATATTATAATTCTGCAAATCATCTCAAATGGAACCATCATGTGTTGGATTTGAACCTTCAACTCTCTTAGTTGTTTCTGGATGTTGTTCTAAATCCATTTGCACTGCATCTGAACTGGAACTATTCCCTTGCACCTTGTCTTGATTCTGTTGTAACATGGATTTTTCATCAAAAATTGCATCTCTACTGATCACCATCTTCTTTGCAATCAGATCCTAAAACTTGTATCCTTTCAAACCTTTCTTGTAGCCCAGAAAGATTCACTTCTTGGATTTTGCATCAAGTTTAGATCTTTCATCTCCAAGTACATGCACATAAGAAGGACAAACAAAAATCCTTAAATGATTGAAATTAACTGGATTATCTGTCCATACATCTTCTGCTACCTTGCCACCCAACAATGCCCGAGGTGATCTATTGATGAGATAGCATGTCATATTCACAGCCTCTGTCCAGAAACTCTTAGGAAGCCCTGCATTTAGTCTCAAGCATCTTACCCTTTCAGTTAAGGACCTATTCATCTTTTCTGTCACACCATTCTGTTGTGGTGTCTAACGCACTGAAAAATGTCTCTGAATCCCATGCTTCTCACAGAACTTCTGAAAATGTGAATTTGTGTACTCTCTGTCATTATCGGATCTCAAATACTTGATATTTCTGCCAATTTGGTTCTCCACCTCAGCTTTCCACAGCTTGAATTTAAAGAAAACTTCAGATTTCTGCTTCAAGAAATAAACCCAAACTTTCCTTGAGAAATCATCAATAAAAGTAACAAAATACTGAAATCCTCTTAATTACGATTCTCCGGTAGGGCCCCATACATCAAAATGCACATAATCAAGAATCCTTTCAGTTTTATGCTTTCCAGTCATAAAACTGACTCTAGTTTATTTTCCAAGAACGCATAACTTATAAAGATCAAACTTGCAGCTTTTAACACCATGCAGCATGTTTCTTCTATGTAATTTTGTCATCCCTCGTTTACTGAGATGACTCAGACGCATATGTCATAGCTTTGTACTATCATCATCTAACTCCACAGAATGAACTTCACCTACAACTGTACTCCCCAACAGTTTGTAGATATTACCTGCAGTTAACTTTTCTTTCATCACAGTCAGTGCACCAATAACAATTCTAATGGTTTCCTTATCCTCATCTGTCTTAGGAATGAAACCATTTCTATGTAAAATGCCCAAGAAAATCAATTTTTTTTTCATATCTGGAATATGTCTAGCATCACATAACGTTCTAATTGTGTCATCATATATCTTAATTCTGGTTTCTCCAATACCAACAATATTGCAGCATTTATCATCACCTAGATAAACTGCGCTAGAATTCGTTGACTTGTATGAAGTAAACTACTCCCTGTTATGTATTACGTGATAAGAGCACCCTGAATCAAGAATTCATGCATCCGTGAACTGAGTTAATGAAACTAAGAGCATATCGTAATCACTGCAATCTGAATTTTCACTCTGCATCACATTTACAAACTTCGATGATGCATCACCTTTCTCCCCAGTCTGCTTCTTCAGCTTTGGACAATCTCTCTTCATATAACCTGACCCATTGCAATTATAACAATGAACTTTATTTTTGCCTTTCGACTTGGATCTGGAATTTCGCCTTCTAGAACCCTCATTCTCTTTCTTCCTTCCACAGTTATGATTACCCTTAACATATAAACTGTCATCATAAGAGCTTTCCCCAGCATTCTGCTTTCGTTGGTTGTGAGCCAACAATGCTGCAGTAATCTCATCAGCTTTGATAGTTTATTTCCCATATGTAAGAGTATTCACCAGGTTTTCATAGGAAGAAGGCAGTGAACACAACAAAATCATTGGTCGGTCTTCATCCTCAATAATCACATCAAGTCGTAGTAAATCTGTGATTATTTGATTGAAACCATTAACATGCTGCCCCAGATCAGAACATTCTTGCATCTTCAGCCCATACAATTTTTGCTTCAGATATAATTTATTCGTAAGAGATTTCGTCATAAACTGAGTTTCCAATTTCTTTCATATCTCCCATAGAGATTTTAGATTCATCACATGATACATAACTTCATCAGTCAGGCATTGGCGTAGAGTTGTTGTCACTCGTTGTTGCAATTCTTTCCAATCTTTATCATCCATGACATCTGGTTTTGCTGCCCGCAAAACCTTTAAGATTCCTTGTTGAGCCAACAGATTCTTTACTCGTGTTTGTCATAATCCAAAGTTACATGTTCCATCAAAATTCACCACCTCAAATTTTGCACTAGAAATTGTTAATGAAAATTGATCCTGCAATAAATATTTTTGCAAATTCATCAGCAAATACTTGCTCAAAATCTTTTCAAAAATATCCTTAGAATATTTCCAAAATATTCTTGAAATTTATGCTCGGAATATTTGAAATTTTCATTCTCCACAACCTGAAATATTCCTTAAATTTCTTCCTTCCAATTTTTCCAGCAAAACAAATAATTACCTTTCCCAAAATATGATTCCCTTACTTCCAATTTAGTAAACAAAATATTTCTCCTCAGCAAAGGAAATATTTCAGATACAGCAAAGGAGGAAATTTTCTTTCCCCATCCAGAAGCAAATCTTTCTATATCTTTCCTTTCCCGAATCGAAAGCCAAGAAGGAAAGAATCAATCGCGGCGCGCAAATCCTGCGAATCCCGAGCGTCGCCGTTTTGCTGCCTGCTCCGACAGCCCCGAACCACTGTCTGGTTTGAGAAGCCGATCCAATCTGTGCTGCGAACTCTCTGCGAACCAGCGAATCTCCCTGCGCCGAACGTCTCTGTCGCTGCGCCGAACCCGATCTGATCGCCTCTGTCGTGAACTGCTCCTGCGAATTCCAACTATCGCAAGCGAAGGTCTTCTGGCGCCTGATCGCACGCGAAGACTTCTGCCGCGATCCCTCGGTCGCACGACTCTCGCATGAACTTCCTCTGACAAATTCGCCTGTCGCAGCTCCTGATCGCTGAAATCAGAAGATCTCCCTGCCACTGAACCGTCGGAGGAGCTGCCACGGTTCTTCTTCTTCCCTTATTGCGCCGACGAAATTTCTCCTCCCTGCCCCTCTGATCCCACTTGTTGATTAATTAGGGCCAAGAAAAACAGAAATCCACGGAAAACACCAGAATTTAGATGCATACGTACTCAAAATCAGAGCACGAATCCCTTTCAATATTCAAAAAAAAAAGAGATTATAAAATTTGAGATATCACATAAAATTACGTACATATCAATTTATAACCTGAAAAAATCCTAGAATATAATATATAATTGTCAAATTACTCATGTACCTCACTCCCAACCCACATAATGAAACTCTCCTAATTTGGACAGAAGCTCCAGCTCCGCTCCAGAATCCGTCCCTCTATGGTATATGAGTCCTGCCAACACCCATCCTTTTTTTTTACCAGTACAGCTCAATTCGCCATTAAGCTAAAAGCATAGTTTAATATGGCCAGTTTGACAAAGTTGGCTCAAAAGTACCCTCATTTAAAAATATTAATATAAAAACAAAAAACTTTTAAAGCTGCATCAAATCCCTATTTACTTCAATCATATTTAAAAATATAAATTAGTTAAGCCAACAATTATTTAATGAGGCATTCACATAGATACCACCCCCATTCCAATATATTAACATATCTAACACCTAAATTTTAATATTTACATTCATACCACACAAATATTGCATACCACAACCAAAACACCACCTTAACTTAAAATAAAACACACCCTTACATGCATAAATAAGGCGGTATGTATGTAAAAATTAAAGTTTAGCCGCTAGATATGTAAATACATAAGAATTGAGTAGTATTTAAGTAAATCCTCCTTATATAAATATAAACTATATATGATGAATCTGCAGAAGAAAAAATCTTTAGCAAGCTGCAAATACCATAAATATTGAAAGATGATGAAAATAAACAATACAGATTTCTAGCTTGATACAATAACTGCAGCACATAATTAATACAAACAAAATTCCTTTTAAATACCCTTCTGCTTCTTCTGCTTCAGCTTTCTCTGCTGCTTATATTCTTCATATAAGCTCAAAGCTGAAGATACTCTACCGAGCTCCAACCTCAACTTCTCATTCTCTCCAATGTCTCTAAGCACCATAAAATGCTCTTCAAACTTCCTCTCGATAACATCCTCGTCCTCCTCCTTCTCCAAGCTCCGAACTTTCTCTGCATCGATAGCAACAAACTCCTCACTCCCCTTTTTTTTACTTCTCTGCTTGAAAGAAGATTTTCTGTTTAGAGCATTGAGAAGCTCGCGCTCGATCTGTGAGTCGTCGAAGGCATTTACAGGAGAGAGGGTGGAGAGGTAAGCTTGAGTCTGCGAGGGATTCATCGTCGTCATGGCTGATATGCCTGAAGCCATTCCAGATATGGAGGGATTGTGGTGCTTGGAAAGGAGGCTGAGCTCCCAGAGAACGGAGGCGAGAGCGCCGCTTAGATGTGGGTCTGAAGCATCTGGTTTGTATTTCTGGATGTTGAGAGTAAGATCGATCAGTTACAGCAAACCGAGCAATGAACAAATAAGAAAAAGAGGATTTACACGTACATCACTCAATTCAATTCCTGTGTATCTACATATTTAATATCTAAATTTTAATTTTAGGTACATACCACCTTAGTAATGCATGAAAAGATGTATTTTAATCTTCGAAAGTTTAAAATGGTGGTATTTTTATGTGATATGTAAATGCACGGGAAATGATTCTTGGACTCTTTTCAAGAGGATTGTTTTAGTTACAGACTGTATAAAATGTTCGATTTAATCCCTTGATTGTACAAATATGATACAAAATAGACTCATAGTAATAAGAATATTAAAAAAAATGGGGCGTTTCAAATCAGATCAAATATATCACTATTTTAACTTTTAGAAAGTGGCATGTACTATTTCGTGCATATGTAAGGCGGTATGTACGTAAAATTGAAGTTTAGGTGTTAGATATGTAAATATATGTAATCCTTTTTAAAATAAATACAACTTGACATCATTCCTAGCTAAAAAATTATTAAATTAAATAGCAATTCTACTAGTTAGACAACCTTGGATCATTTTTGAGTAGTTGGAGTAATTGTTGGCATTTTAAACAGATGGAATTAAAATGGCTCCCACAAATAGTCAACAGGGCATTTTCATTATTTTCCAAAAAAATGAATTATATTAATCATGCAAGAAAAGATGAACTCACCACAACTAAACCAGAGAGCGAGCCGCCACCAGGGTCATTCTCCAGCAGACTACGGCACTTGCTATTTCTCAGGAGAAGATGCTTCAGTGTTGCCAAGGCTGCAGCATAAATACATTTAGCAACAACAACACGGGGCATTTGCATATCTAGCACCTAAACTTTTTACATTTAAGCGACCAAAATATTTAACGTCATATCAAAAATACTACTACTTTGACTTTTAAAAAATGAAATGCATATTTTCATGCATAGAAAAGGTGGTGTATGTGTAAAAATTGAAGTTTGTATTAGATACATAAAAGCATAGGAATTGAGTGGTATGTATATAAAACTGCTGCTGGGGTAGTCTGAGCAAAGGAGAATGGAAGTTTCAAAACGTCTAAGCATCCAAGAAACTACATAAGGAAACATATCTTAATCGACACATATTTTTATGCTAATAAAGCTTCAGTTCACAGCTTGAAATGTCCAATCATAGTTATTAATGCAGAAATTAGTGAACAAAAATTGAAATAGAGTGGCATTCATCAATCAAAACAGCATAAGCACACTGATTAACATCAAATGACCTTTTCTGTTCATCTCTCGTTGTTTTATGTACCAAAATGTGCATTTCGCTTCTCTCATACAATACCATGATCGACAGAAATAGTTGAAAAGCAAACCAGTCAAACTCAAAGCTAAGCACTGTTTTGAATTTAAGAATCAAAATGGTCCCTGACCTTTTGTTGGGGATCATTTTAGTCCCATTGTCCACAAAAGTGTCAAATTAGTACTCTTATTAAAAGAGTGTGAGGACTAACTTGGCACTTTAATAGACTATGGGACGAAAATGGCCCAGTGTAAATAATCAAAGACTATTTTCGGATTTTACTTGTTTTGAATTGAAGGAAAGTCAGGGAAATGAAATGAAATTCAATTATTTGTGAGCTGATTTAGAATTTGCCATTTATTTGATCCTTTCAACTCTACATTTCATTTATTTTAATTCAAATTCCATGTACTCAAACACAGCCCAAAAAAACTACCTGCCATTGCCTCAGACGAACCAAAACTCAAAGCAAATGTAGCTAGACGTTTTATAAAAGCAGCTGCTCTGTGCATATCATGCTGCTTTCCTTCCCAAAGCATGGTCTTCAGAGCTTCAGCCAGAACATCACCCCGGTCTCTATGTAAACAAAAAAAACAACATGACAAACCAAGCATATAATAAAAAACTAAAGAATTTCGATATTTTTCTACTTTTGAATAAAGAACCAAAGTAGTCCCCTAATTATTTCAGTGGGGTCCTAGTCCCAGAGTCTATAGGAAGTGTTGAATTAGTCATCACTCTTTTAATATGGCTGAATTAAGTCCCCATGGACACTATTTTAGCCCCTATTAAAAGAATCCAGGGACTAGATTGACACTTCTATAGACTACAGAACTAAAATGGTCCCCTGCAAACAATCAAAGGACAATTTTGACATTCTATTTAGTTTTAATTATGATCAAGTATCACTAGCAATAGGGCAAACAAAATAAGCATATGAACATTATTGCGTTTAGTTTAAAATAAAACAAACATACCAATTAACTCTTCTCACGACTTATAGTAGAAGTATAAGATATTTAACAAACTAAAGCTGCAGAATGATAAAGAAAGACATCAAATTCAAATGCAGCTAAACATTTTATGCACTGACACCAAATTACCTCCCTGAGACGGTCTGTGCTCACAATCCATAATGGGATGACTTTCTCAAGCATCATAAAAATCATAACAAATGACTCAATAATCTCCGAAAAAAATGAAAAAGCATAATATTCTGATATGTCTAATGTGTATGTTAATGAGTAAATGTCTGTGAAGAAAAGGAAAATATATATAGTTAATTTCAAGATGGGTGAATATAAAAAAAAAAGGTTCCTGAGATACTATTAGATGAAAGAATAATAATGGATATAAGAAAATAATTAAAAAGGATAAGATCCCAAGTGTATAAACCCTAGGATTGAATCATAAAGTTGACACAAATAACCAAGTATAATAGGGCTTAAAGATGCATACTAAATTCAACGAACAACCAAAAAGAACAAAATGAATATATAAAGAATGTAATAGAAACACCTATTCAGCACAGTCATAGATAGTTGACTTTGTTTGCTAGCACTTGCACAAAGTAGAAAATATGCAAAAATAGGGTAGAATTATGATCAATTAAATAAGATAGAGATGGGGTATATCAAAATTACAACAGCCAACAATGTCCATGTCGATATAATAAGCTAGGGTTAACCCCACATACTGGACTAAACTCTTCATGTTAAAAGCTTGCATGAGATTCGTGAATTATTTAATTCATAGCTAAAATACTCCAAAAAAACTTCAGAAAATGTTTACAAAAACATCCTGCAATATGCCAATCATCTCGAGTATACTGCATTTAAATGTATTGCTTTGAACTTCAGCTTAAAAATAGGGACACTATGTTTTCAAAATTAAAATGTTTGATAAAACTACCACATGATGCAAGCAAAGATTGAATGCATTGCCATGGATCCTCATCAAATTGCTCTTTACTTTTTTTTTTTAAATTTTGAAAAATAAAAGAGGGAAATAAGCATGGAGGTTCCCATAGATCTTAAGAAACCCACAAGGCAAAATAAGAAAGCATGTCATAGTACTCGCCACCAAGCATAGGAATGTATAGGGCCGTAGAGATGCTGCTCTAATCCTTCTTTCAAGCATGCAATCCAACAATGCATCATAAACACAACAACAACAACAACAACCCTTTATCCCACTAAGTGGGGTCGGCTATATGAATCCTTTTTCTCCATTGCATCCTATTAAGTGCCATATTTTTATTTAATTCTAATAAATTAAAATCATTTTTTACACAATAAGCCAAAGTTTTTCTAGGTCTACCTCTACCTTTCTTAACAAAAGTCGAATCTAAAACATCTATTCTCCTAACCGGATCATATGATGGTCAACGTTTAATATGACCAAACCATCTAAGACGACTCTCTAATTTTGTTCGTCACTGGAGCTACACCAACCCTATCACGGATATATTCATGTCGTAATTTGTCTCTAAGTGTAAAGCCACTCATCCACCTAAGCATTCTCATCTCGGTAACTTAACTTAGTTTTATGCTTCTCTTTTAAAGGCCAACATTCTGCACATAGAGTATTGTAGATCTCACTACCATCTTATAAAATTTTCCTTTCAATCAAAGCAGTATTTTTCTATCACACAATAGGCTTGAAGAATTCCTCCACTTCAACCAACCTACTTGAATTCTACTAATAGCATCCCCATCTATATCACCATCACTTTGAACAATAGACCCGAGATATCTAAAACGTTCACACCTTTTAATAATTTGATCATCCATGGTTACAACTATGTCACTAAAGCTACTACTACTAAAATTACATTTCATGTATTCAGTTTTAGTTCTACTCAAACAAAGGTTTTTAAACTCCAAAGTAGACCTCCATAATTCAAGGTTTCCTGCATTATTTCCACAAGAAGGATATCATCAGCAAAAAACATACACCAAAGTACATCCTCCTGTAAATGTCCAGAAAGATCATCCATAACTAAAGCAAAAAGATATGGGATTAAAGTCGATCCCTGATGTAATAAAACTGAAATAGGAAAATATTTGGTAAATCCTCCTTCTGTTTGAACACAAAGTAAGAGCTCTAATATACATATCTTTAATGACTTGAATATAAGTCATATCAACACATTTCTTCTCTAGAACTCTCCAAAGGATATCTCTCTTGGAGCCTTATCGTAAGTTTTTTTTTAAATCAATAAAAATCATATGAAGATCCTCCTTAATTCTCTCTATACTTCTCCATCAAACCTTTCAATAAATGTATAGCTTCCAAATTAAGGGGCTTTTACCACACAATTCTCGTCAATTTACCTATCTAACACCTAAACATTCATATTTACATGCATATTACTCAAATCTTTTAAATCACGCCAAAAACACCATCATCACTACCTTTTTAAAAGTGAAATACATATTTTCATGCAAATGTCTGACACAAAGGATTTATAAGTGTAAATATCAAACTTTGGGTATTAAATATGTAAATACATAAGAATATTGTGGTATGATGTAAATTTCCCTAAAAAAAAAGGCTCCAAAATCATCATAATCTACTACAAAACGATAACTTTCAATTTATAATGGCAATAGTCCAGCTTATTACATAATGAATAGTTGTGTAAACATACCTGAAAGGCCTGTATTCCAGTAGTAGATTATAGAGCTGAACATAAAACTCCTGAAGATCTACATTCAAAGCATCTAAATTGTTCCTCATCACCCTGAATGCCACTATGCAGCATTGGAGTTTCTCGGAAACTGACAAGCTACCCAAGGGATTATCATTGAAAGATTCATTATATCCGGCAAGCTTTTTCAGGCAACTCATTAAATCACCTAAAAAATCCAAATCGATCAAATGTGCGAACTTCCCCAAGCCCATCAGACAAGGACCAAGAAGAGGACGAGGCCCAAGACCAGTGGATGAAGAATTATCATTCAGCATAGACCTGGAAGCATCAAATTATAATTATTCCAATAAGCAGGAAATAAAATGAACAATTCTGAAAAAAATTAAATTTTGTACAGACAAAAACCAAGTTTTATTATACTAATGATTGGCTGATTAATATGATGTTAAATCTTACAAATCTTTGGCTAAATTCCATGTCTCTCTTCCTCTACGGCGCAACTAATAGAACAACAGTAATGACTTTCTCTAACAAGAAGAATTGTTAAAGTGGCAGTGTTTTCCCTCCTGGTGTTTCCTTCCCTAGTTACGAGGACAACCGAATTTGATGGAAATATCATTAATTACAAACCTAACTATAGCCAGAAATAATTTTAATGAGTGAAGAGTGAAAAAAGTCTCATGACTATTTACATGGGTCTCCATTTAGTTCCTGGGTCTATAAAGAGTCAAATTAGTCCCTAGACTCTTTTAATATGGGCAAAAATAATCCCTAGGGAGGACTATTTTAGCCCCCATTAAAAGAGTTTCAATCCTAAATTGGTACTTTTATAGATTTTTTTATGATATTTTGATTTACAGTCGTACAGAGACAGGGCGCGTGGGACATCTAAGGACAATCCTAGAGACGATGAGGGATCACCAGTTGTATGTCAAACTAAAGAAATATTCTTTTGCGCAGTTGCAAGCAGAGTACTTAGGACATGTGGTGACCAGAACAGACATAGCAGTGGATTAGTCCAAGATTGAGGCTATGGTCGATTGGCACTTAACAAGAAATTTGATTAAGAGGATTCCTAGATCTCACCGGCTACTACTACCGGAAGTTCGTAAGAGAATATGAAACAATAGCATAGCCACTGACAAAGTAATTGAAGAAAGACAACTTCAAAGGGGAGAAGCAGCAATACAGGCCTTTGAACAGCTAAAGAAGGTCATAACTAGCATACCAGTATTAGCACTTCCAAATTTTAGTAAATCATTCGTAGTTGAGACAAATGCTTCAGGGTATGGATTGGAAAACAAGGCAACTGACGTGCTGTCGAGAAAGGTGGAGGAACCCCAATTGACAACCCTATCGATACCCCTAGTCCTAGATTGGGACGTCTTGAAACAGGATAGAGAAAGGGATGAGGAGCTAAGAAAAATAAGAATTGAATTACTACATGCTCTAAACAGTCATCCAGGATATTCATTAAGAGAACAGCAACTGCTCCACCAGGAACAATTTGTGCTACCCAAGTCGTTGACGTATATTCTCATATTATTACAAGAGTTTCATGATAGTGCGATCGCGAATCATTCAAGGGTGCAGAAGATCTACAATCATTTGGCAACAGAGCTTTATTAGATGGGGATGCACAAAAAGGTGTCGGGCTTGATGACAAATGTGATGTGTGCTAGCGCCACAAGTACTTGACCACAGCACTAGAGTGTTACTACAGCCATTAGCATTATTAGAGAAGGTTTGGGAAGAAGTGACGATGGGTGATTATGGTAGTCGTGGATCGCTTAAGTATGCACCTTTCATTACCTTACAACATCACTACACTGTGGTCTCAATCGCGGCGGCATTTATCCGGGAAGTAGTACGTTTGCACGGGGTGTCGGAATCGATTGTATCGGAGAGAGAAAAGGTGCTCCTCAGCCACTTCTAGAAAGAGCTATTTAGGTTGCAATGGACAATCCTTAAAAGGAGCAACGCGTATCAACCCCAGACCGATAGCCAGAAGAATGTGGTCAACGGGAGTGTGGAGACATACCTGCATTGTTTTGTATTTGATACACCGAAGTTATGGGCTAAGTGAATTGCATAAGTCGAGTATTGGTGTAATACTCCATACCACACTACCGCACAAACAAGTCCTTTCAAGATATTGTATAAGTGGGATCCACCTCACTTGATACAATATGGATATAACACTACACTGGTATCTAACGTTGATCAGTACTTGGAGAAGAAAGACAGGATACTAGCACAACTTAAGAGAAGAAGGAAAAATTTTATGTTCGGACTCCGTACGCAGCTCTACATGCGGACTCCCAGTAATATATCGCCATGTGTGCTATATCGAACCTACCAAAAAAATATTAAAGTGGAATCGCAGACTCCACAATAACCCTAAAATAATCTCGAAATAACCTAGAAATAACTTCATCGGTTTCACTTTATTAACCCCGAAATAACACCGTGAAGGTTATTTCGGGGTAATTTATGAGTTATTTCAGGATTATTGAAGTAAAACTCATATATTCTACTTTAATAATAAAAAAACGAGAAATAACATTTGGGATGTTCTTTCGGGGTTATTGAAGTGGAGCTGTAGAGATTATTTTGGGTTATTTTTGAGTTATTGCAGTGGAATATATAGGTTTCTTTTCAATAACCCTGAAATAACATCCGCAGTTTCACTTCAATAACCATGAAATAACCTTCGCGATGTAGCACGCATGACAGCATATTATTGGAGTCCGCGCGTAGAGCTACGTCAGGAGTCCGGACATAATTTTTCCCAACTTAAGGGGCATCTTCTGAGGGCTCAAACATCATGAGGAAAGTGGAGGGGCACATGAGAGATGTGCAACTCGAACCATGGAACATGGTCTACTTGAAGCTGATGTCCTACCGACAAAAGAAATTGGATAGGAGGAGAAGAGAAACTTTCACTGAGATACTTTGAGCCTTATGAGAAGATGGCAAGCATCGGAGCAGTGACCTATCGTTTGAAGTTACCACCATCATCCACACTACACCCGGTCTTCTTGTATCCCAGCTGAGACGAGCGATTGGAGATTACATATCCTCATCTACAATGTCGTCGATGTTGACGAAGAACTTGGAGGTGATTATGGAACCATTAGAAGTCGAGGGAGTGAAACGAGGAGTAAGGAGAGCGAATGAGGCATTGGTTAAGTGGATAAACTGTCAAACTATGAAGCGACATGGGAGCCTTATGAGGTGATTCACAAGCATTTTCCCTCTTTCCACCTTAAGGACAAGATACTTTTTTAGGAGGGGAGTAATGTTACGCTCAGGCGAAGGCCGGTTTACGAAGGACCAATTGATTGCAATCTTGTCATCCCACAGCAGGTCGGCTTGTGCAGCGGGAAGAAAGGGAGGGAGAGCAGAGGAACGAAACAAGGGGACGGGGTCCACTCGAGCCATAATCACATATTCAAGGAGAAATTGAGGGGAGTTTGGAAGAAAATTTAGAAGGAAATTTTTCAAATGCTTTGGAAGAATTCTATTAAGGGGAGGAGCCTAAGGTTTGTTGTTTTTTATACATTATTTTTTGTGCTTGTTGCGTTTTCTTCTTTTGGTGTTGTTCCTAGTGACGTCTAGGCTGTGGGAGAGTCGATCTACATCTCGAAAGAAGATCATCTTTTGTATCTTGCTTGTTTTTCCTTTGATTGTTGTAAGAGCAGTCATTATTTGCATCTTTCCACCTATCTATTGCGATTTCACCGTGGATTGTTCGTTGATTTTGGTGTCGAGGCGTATCAAAGCATTACTATATCTTGTCCAATGTAAGCTCAATCAGACCATTAATGGGTCAAAGTAAAACCATCAGCACACGTTAACAAGTTTGTAAATTTGATGCTTATGTTGGCCTATGTAGCAATATAACAAATCACTTAATCTTCTTCAAACATACTTCATTTGACCCAATTATCTTAATAGCCTATGTCAATGAAATTATACTTGCATGGAGGATGGATCAAAAGGGGATTATAAAAGTACAAAACTATCTTCAAACATGTGCCTTGATGATTCAAGGGGTCCCACATACTTCTTCAAGAATACAAAGGAGCTCATTCAATCAAAGAAAACTTGTCGTTTAGGTTGTAAGGCTGCTAACACTCTCATTAGCACTCAAAACATTGTTAATAAAAAAAGGATGTCTCTCAATATCTTAGGTTGACTGGTAAATTGATGCATCTTACTATCAACAGGCCAAATACTTCCTTATTGGAGCAAAATTCAACACATGTAAAATCCCAAACAAAGACATCAGAAAGTTTTTTTGCATATTATCATATACCTTAAGAAGTTATCAAGCAAGTTTCTATTCTACAGTCTACCACTAACAATAGGCACCTTAATGTGACTTTTTCTGATGTATATTAAGCCGGATCAATATATGATAAAAATTTCACATTCTGCGCTACATATTTATAGGACACTTGATGGAACGGAAAAATAAAAAATAAACTATGGTGGTCTAAATAAGCATGAATGAACTGAGCTTAAGAACCTCCAAGAGAATTTGGTTTTAAAATTACACAAAAAGTTCATATTAAATTATGGTAATTTACGTTATCAACTATATTGTTAAATAATCCGCTGTTACATAAAAGAACAAGCAAATTGACACTGACATTAATTGACGCTTCATTCGGAATGTAGTATTATCAAAAAAGTTTGCTACTCAATATTTTTCCAACTCAAAGCAACTACAGATACAACTGCCAAGACTTCAAATCACTTAAACTTTTTAAACTATGTAACAAGTATAAGGTCATTTTTATATATGTTCCAAGTTAATGTAAAATGTTAGTTAAAGCATACTAATTTAGAAAAACCTTCTATTTCTAATTAGTGGATCATATTCATTTCATTGTACCTTAAAATATTATGTTAGGTTCCTCTATTTACAATTCCCCTGTAATATATAAGGGCGTCCCTACAAAATAAGATACAAAAATTTCTTTCCCTCAACAGAAACAACACGAATTTCCTGCATAATTCACCTTTGAAAAGAGGGATCCATAGAATGCTTTAGAATGCGGAAGTATGTCCCAAAAATTGCAGATAGTATTTCAGACTGTGTCCTCCTTCGTTCATCACTATCAGGAGCAAAAGATACGGACTTCAAATCTGCACTTAACTAAGTTTAGAGAAAAAATAAGCCCTTAATCAACCAGCTCACCCAATTCAAGATAAATAGTCAAATGTGGAGAAAAAGTACCTCTTCTCTTGTCTTGGTCATTAATTCATGTTTCCTCCTCTTACCTTCACTCATTGGAACCTGATTTGATTGCTCAAGATGTTGCTTTCGCTTTTTCTTCTTTGATAGTTTTTCCCTTTTCGCTTCCTTAGGCTTGGATTTACCAAGATCTTCGTCAAAAAACAATGACAAAAATACCTACAAAGACAAAAAAGAGCAAATCCTAGATCATCTTTATTTGAAAGCTTCATCAAAAACAAAGGACAGAAATACCCGCCAAAACATAAAAGAGCAAATGAGTAAAGTGTCGCCTAGAGTGTATGAATGTGTCAAATTAGTCACCAGAATTTTTAAATTAGGGCTCAAATACTCCTCAACTGGCACTATTTCAGCACATATTAAAAAAGTATTGAGGATTAAATTGACACTTTTATAGAATCTCAGACTAAAAAAACCCTCTCCCAAAAAGTCAAAGGACTATTTCAACAATTTTCAAAAGCAAATTCATTTTGAAATGCAAAGCAAGAAGTTCAGATATTTTTCACCATTTAGTCTTATCGAAATTTTTTTTTTTTCTCAAAGACAAAATTTCAACGATACAATACAGCGATGGAGGTAATATATAAACCTATATCATTGAGTTCAATCAGCTGCATCACAAAAATAGGAGAGAAGAATTAGAAACACATGCTTACTTCTATGCTGTCTGGAGGGAGCTGGCAATCATAGGCCTTTACAAGATCTGAAATCAACCGAACGGCTTCTAAGGTAACTTGGCCGCCATGCTTTCCCTCATTGGTAAATACTGATTTTATAGTTTCACAGCATAATTTCCTAAAGAAATACAGGCGACAACAAAATTGGCAACATATTATGGACGAGTTGAGACTAGCTAAGTTTCAGCGCATTTGTTTACAATAAAAAATTGAAACAAAAAATAAAAGCAGATAAAATCGCATCACCAAGTTCTCAAGCCAAGAAATGCAAAACAAGGCTTAAAATAACAACAGAAATACCACAAATCTATATTATGGTCACATCAACCAATTAAGAAATCGGCAAATAGCCTGTTCAAATGAACATGAGCTTGCTAAACAATAGCAAATATACATATATAAATACATGTATATATATGGAATAATGATTATAAGAAAAAACAACAAATCAATGCTTGAAATTCAAATAGAGCCCGGTAGGATCCAAAATTAATTCTCTTACAATGTTTCTCACTACCACATTATACCAAATAAAACTTGGGTATTACAATATTAACCAGAGTCATTTTTAAAAAAAGTAATCCAGCCGTTTAAAGCATAAAAAATATGAACAAAATTCAACACAAAATAAATCCTTCAGGGCTGTTTGGCAACTTCTAGGATTTAACTCATTTAGGACTAAGTAAATCCTATAAATTTGGATTCAATAAATCCTAAGGCCTGACAAATTAACATTTAAATTAACTTAATTTTATCAAGCCTTTCATTATATTAAATTGAGTATCTTCATAATCATTCTTCATTAAATAACAACATTAACAAAAATTAGAAATGTTTAGCTATCCTGATTCAAAAACAAAAAATGATAATTTAAATAACATAATATTTTTAAATAAAAAAATTTATTAAATAACTACTACCTTCCCCTCCTCCCTCCAATTTGAAATCCTCCTGCTACTTTCCACCCCCTCATATCTGATACCCTCATGTTTGTTGTGTGTGTCCAAAACCACATATTTCTCCCCTTTGTTCTTACCTGAAACCCCTAATGAAAAGAGGCAAAATATGTTGCAATAGGCGATTGCAAGTAAGGCAAGATCGTGACAAGCACTTGCAGACTACACAACCACCCGGTTACCTTGCTTCTCCTTTGGGTGTTTCTTCCAAATAAATCTTTTGAATCCAACAAAAAGATGGTTTACTAAATCAGGGATTTACACCAAAAATTGGTGAAATCTTAATTTAGCAAATATAAGGATTTATATTGAACTCTTTCACCATTAACAAACGGCCCCTTAACATAATAATCCAAAATTCGATAAAAAATAAAATTCAATGTAAAAATCCCTGCATGGCCATGTCACAACATTTCGGCGCAACATTTTGGCATAAGAAGATTTCAAGCAAGATACTTTACCGACCAAATAACAAGATCAGAAGCGCCTAGCTTCAGTAATATACAGGTACAAAAAAAAATAAATTTCTTCTTAAAAATCTCATAATCAGTAAATAGAACAAAACGCAATTTTATAAGAACCTTATGACATTATCTGCAGAGCTTATATTCCTGACAACCACAGCCACTAAATTCTCACGGAAGTTGAAGTGAGGCACAGCATCTAGTAAAATACACATGCACCGCACTGCAAGGCGGTGGAAAGAGGGATCTTTCTCGAAGGCTATCAACTTTTGAAGGTAAGCCTGACATGAAATTAGATATTAATAAAAATAATCAGTATTTTCTTACTACCATGAAACATTAATTATCATTTATTTCAAATGTATATTTGCAAAAGTGTTGCAACTTTAAAGTTCAAAAACGAAGTGAGAAACCAAGCCAGCAACTCAAGATACGAACTGAACAAACCATTCATAATATAAGTATTTCTACAAGGTATGCATAAGAATAAAGAAAAAGTTTCAGAGACATAAAAAGTTCTATATCACTAAAACTAAACAAAGAACGCAAGAATCGCAATCTACAATACTACACCAAACAAACTAATGAAAAATACTAACAATAAAGCATGGGAAGTAAATTTTGCACAATAAGGTATGCATGCGAGAAACAAAATTACTAAAATTTTATTTTGAATAATTCATTATATTAAGAATAATATAATAATTATAAAAATTAATACATTTATTTTTTCAAGTTCATTGCTAAGGCAGTAGCTACTTGTGGCATGATTTTTTCACATGTAATGCTGGACAAGTATTTAAAAAATTACAATGGCAATTATACAAAAAAATTTCAAGTATAACAGAACAAGGAGCAAACCTTGTATGAGCTTAGAAGGGTAGATTCGTAAAAACGTGTTTGTAGCACATCTTTTGACACTTTCATCTCCAGCTCTTTTTCAGTCGGCAACCGAATTCGGTAGCTGCAGTGAATCACATAGTTAATCATGAAGAAAATAGTATAGTAAAAATCACAGAATTCGCAGAGTAATTGAGGAAATTGCGGTGAATACCCGGGAATAATGTCCTTGAAAACAGCTACTACAGACATAAGCCCAAGTTTAACGATATTATGATCCTCGTCACTACAGATATGCAGCAAATCTTTTAAGGATTTAATATTCAACTCAGGATTCTCGAGCAATGTCATTCCTACTTCTGCAAGCCTAACCTTCTTTCGAGCAAATAGATCTTGAGCTGAAAGGTCCTCCTCCACCTTAGCCTGCAGATGAGAGCAAATTCAATGCCACACACAAAACAGTCAAACGAAGCTCGATGTGTGTGTCTACGAGGATCAAAAGACAGAATCAACGTTGTCAGACCTAAAGGGATAATTCTCACATTTGAAAGTATGAAATTAATAAACTTCGACTATTTTTCTTAATTGAACAACCAGATTTGAAATTAAAACTAGAGAAATAGAACCAAGTGAAACACAATTCAATCTAACACTGTATGAATCATATTGATAGATGAGATTTGCAAACTAAGGATCTATTTTTGTCTTATTTCATGAGAAAAAGACATTTATGAGGCCCCTAATGGGAAGATTGTTGAAAGAAAGCCATATCATGTCATGTCATCATACAGGCTTGGGAGAAACAACCTGCTCAGTTCAAAGAAAAAAATTCATTTTTCACTTTCTATTGGCACAAAACTTGTAAGTGACATCTTTGAAACAAAGTTGCTTAGAGATAAACCCAAAAATTTGGAAGATAAAATAAATACCTCGACAAATGAAAAGAATTAAAACTGTTCAATCTAAAACAATAGGAATCATATTGATGGAAGAAATATGTCAACTGGTCTGCTTTTTGCTTAAATCATGAAAAAAAAATTACAACTATGACACATCTAGATGGAAGATTGTTGAAAGAAAAGCAAATAATTTCATGGCATGATATAGGCTGGGAGAAGACCTACTCAGTTACATGAAAATTATCAACTTATTGTTTTCTCTTGACACAATTTACAAGTGACTGCATTTAAACAAAGGTCTTAGAAATAAACCAAAAGATTTGCAATAATCCAACTTCCAATAACTTTCATGGCACAAATGAGGTGTGAAACCATGGATTTCAGCGCCTTTCTTAAACAAAGATATCACCTGTAGAGAAATGTAAGAAGGCTTCACATGTCATGATCATTTGCCCATTTTTCAGAAGCAAACAATTTACAGTAGAAGGCCTCAACAAAAGAAATTTAAGTGGCCAACGTTAGTACCACCACAAACATCAGTCTTCAAAATAAAAACAGGAAAAAAAGTTAAGAGTTAAGAAAAGCTGTGACATTCTAAAACATATTTGATTTGTTAAAAAATCATGACCAAATCAAAGACCTACGAGAATAAAATATTCAATCCCAATGTTCAAAATGCGCAATCAATATCAAAGAAATAAATAAAAACATGTTGCTCTGAAAACAATGCCTTCCATCAAAAATAAATGGTTCATAACAATATTAATATTTTCTTTCAAGAGAAGAGGAAGTAGATTAATGCAATATCAAATCTTTCCTTGAACTGTATAATGGTATTTATAATTAATTACAAATCATCGCCATCGTAACCATCATACCTATATGTCTAAATACAAGATCCAATGTAAAGAAAGATAAATCAAAGCCAAATAAATCAGAAAATGTGATCCGGAATTAATAAACTCCATCAAAGACAAGTAGCCCGCGATTCTATTAAAATTTTCACCTAAAAAGAGATTTAAAACTAAATGCAATATCAAATATTCCCTAGAGTAGCTAAATAATCAATTACAGGACAACATCTTCATTAAAACATTTTCATAACTATGTCGTCATCATCACAATTCCATCAATTAGTGGTTCGCTTCATTCACTGCCCATCCCTTTTGCATTAGATGTTAAACTTTGTTTTGTGCAAATCGAACATCTAGGCATGAGATATTTCATTTTCATTAGATCTATTGTGCTCATCTTCCTAGCACACAATTCTTATGCATTTACATATCTTACAACTAACTTTCAAATTTACATATATAGCACCTTGGTGTTTTCAGCATGTGCATGAAATGTAATAGTACTGTTTTTTATGTGATATTAAAGATTTGAGTGATATGTGTGTAAATATGAAAGTTTAGGTATGAGATATGTAAATACATAAGAATGATGAGCTATAAATGTAAATGCCCCTAATTATTATATGCGCCAAAAACCAAAAATTATTTTCAAGAACAAATTTCTCTTCTACAACCAATTAGATTACCAATGAATACTCCGATTTAATCACTTTGCATTACCAATAAAAGCTATACCCTCAATTATATCTCCACTCTTTAAGTCTTTCGGATAGAATATTCAAAATACTTGAATCTATCCAAAAAGAAAATTACCAATTGATTGTTTACCTCGGTTGTAGTCAACATCTTCCTCTTAACCAGTCCTTTTCCTAGGATCCATTCCTAGTATCCCTAGGTAGTTGAGTTGGGCTTGGCTGGGTTAAATTGACTCGGGTTATGTCTAGCAAACCCTAGCTTGGCTGGTTGATCTAGGACTGACCGGGTTGACCATAGATCTGCTTGGGTGCGTTTGGTTTTGCATTAGATGAGCTTGGGTTTGGTCCAAATTGAAATAAGATTAAAATCAATCCAAATTCAAATTTAAATTTGAAATAAGTTTAATTTAATATATAATGGACTCAAAATTAATATTAAAACAAGATTAAATATAAATTTTAAATTGAATTTAATTCAACCTAAACTTTAACTTAAAATTAGAACTTAAGTTAATTCAAATATAAGCTAAATTTTGAATCTAAATCTAAATTCAAAATAAACAAAACTTAAACATATAATCTTAAGTTTAAACTTAAATTTAAGTGAATCAAACTAAAATTTAATCAAACATACCGCACCGTTGGAGCATTTGGAGAAATAGTTTTGTGTCTACTTTTTCAAGTTGTGGTGCAAATGTTGTGTTTTACAACCTGACCTAGATAAATGCGGTGGTTGTCAAAAAGCTGCGGTCTGACTTTTTGAGATAAAAAATTTTGTAATAACCACCGCAGCTTTTGGAAGTACCAGGTCATGTTACCTAAATACTATTTATTACTAGTCTTTTGTAAAATGATTATGGTTATCTGCTTAATGCAAATAAAAATATTAAAATACACAAATATTTAACTTTGATTCAAATATAAAATTTTAGTTATTGATCTTAACAACATAAATCGAAAAGCTACAAACTTTTCACAATCTAAGTCATATGACCTTAACAGGCGGTCAACTATTCTGCTAGAAAGATTTATTTACATTTCTATAATAAACATCCATATACCATAACTAATATTGTATGTCAAATGAACAAATGATATTCTAAAAGCATCTTTTTATATATATATATATATATAAAATAAGTAAATAATATATATATTATTTGTGATTTCATCTCTCACCTTTTGAGAGTAACTAAATGCTCTTCTTCTTTCTAAAAGGCATGCCATATGTCATTTGCAAATTCCAACACTACTATGAAATCAAGTAAAATTTCATCTATCACATATTCAACATCCATCATAAATCCTTAATAGTCCATCTTACCAGCACTTAGATGCTCATTACACTAACAACAATATATGACCTATCATCCTCAAGTATATTAGGGTATTGAATCCATCTCTTTCAATCTTTGATTTTTCAAATTACTATTCAAGATGACATAGGATAAAAAAATGCCCTAAAAAAAAGTGAAATGGTCAAAAAGAGTTGTGTGAGAAAAATTTGAAGCCCAAATATACTTTTGAGGAGCACAATAGGCAAAATAGTGATAGACTGAAGGTTTTGACATAATAACCAAATAAAAGTTGAATATAAACTCTTTAAAATTAGATATAGCATATGAAAAGTAATAGTATATTAACTGAAAGTGTAAGAGAACAGTACCAAGACATCTGAGTGTAGACCTTCAACAAGAGTCGCTTTGACTTCCTCTTTTGCTTGCCTTTTAGCCTCCTTTTTAGTTTTCTTCAATTTTTGCCTTCGTTCTGCTTTTGTAAGTTTCACCAAACCTTTATCACTATCATGCTCTTTGACCTCGGATGCAGGCCCATCATCCTTATGTACAATATTTGGTTCTTCCACTGTAGTTAAATCCAAAAAGTTAAAACACAATAAATTTTTAGATGTCACAAAATGAGATTATAGTGTTTAACTAATGCATCAGTAACATCAACATAATAATCGAGTTTTGAAACTGACAATATAAATCGCAACACCAAAAGAACATAAGAGTTTACTTTCCATATGCACAAAAATATATAAATATACATTACCTTATGTTAACGATGCAAAAAAAAAAAAAGAATATTCATATACCTTTAAGGAAATATAAGACATGGTGATCATCATCATCACCAGCCTTTTCCCAAATATTTGAGATAGTCGAGGTTTGAAATAAGCTTTATGAATCCCCATCCCCCATTAATTCATGTTTAATGGTATGGGAGTGTTAAATCAATTATGTGTAAGTCTGTTTAGAAAACTTCTATCTAATTTGCTTTTATTCTACCTTTTTTTCCTATAATCTTTCAATATTAACTACATATATTACCATTTTATTAGTGTGTCATCTACGTTCGTTGTGAACCCCAAATCATCTTATTTTTTTCTTTCGCTACTTTATTGCAATGGATATCTCTCATTACCCCTTTTCATAATCATGCCTTAATATACTATTGGTACTTTGTTGGCATTCTCGTTTGCCACACTTGAGTGACCAATAAATGACTTAATGTAGATTAGATTTAACACTCCAGTATATTCTCTTATTACATAGTACTCCTAAGGCACTTGCCTATTTTAAATACATAGCCCAAAGTCTAAAAGTTACTTTGCAATTTATATCACTATTCTTCTATACAAAAATTCTAATATGTCCAAAATTTTAAAACAAAAGTATAACTTTATTTTTTGGTAATATCTTCTGATAAATTACTACCATCGGGCACTAAAACTGTATCTTCAATATTTTCTTCATAATTTTCACTAATTTCAACAAAAGTCTTGCCAATTTGAATTGTGTTATATGCCAATAAAAAAAAAAACATTAACCAAAAGTATCTCATATAAAATATTCATTACAAACATTACTATAACAAATAAAAAAACATGAACTTAATGTTGATATCGTCTTTTAGAACCTTTCGGTCATCCACAACTATATCTAATAACTCGATGCTTCATTATAAGCGCACATATAATAACTTTGACAAACATTTGCCACATATAACTTTATCCTTAAAGCATCAAATCAATTATTTCAATACTCAAATCATGTGTTTTCTCAAGATAAATATAAACATTATGACAAATCTTTATATAAGATGGCATTTAATCAAAAACTGGTTGGCAACCTACGTTAAAAAATGCTTTCCAAACAAAAATTGTTAGGTTATTTGATGTACTTGACAATAAAATAAAATAAGAGGGCACATTATCGCATGTAAGGAAAGAATATGATACATGTGAAGAATAAATAGTGCAATGTTACTTTATTGCAAGTTATGAGAAAGTGTGCTCATAAAACCTCTATCAATATTTTAGAAGTACAAGTTGGTGAAACCAATTTTGCTTAAGAAAAAAAAAAGCTAGTTAATAGTTTGACAGCTATTATGCGTGCATCCCATAAAGAAGCCGAAAGGATAAAGTGAAAAAATAAAATTAAAAAAATCAGTTTGTTGACTACTCAAGGTTTGTATGTTATGATACATGAGATATTTGTTGAGTGCGTGAGAGTATTAGACTTAACCTCAAGCCAAATAGTTCTAACAAAAAATCGGAGTTAAAGCATCAAGCAGTTATCTCTCACCCATAACCTCAAGTTTTGGGGTTAAAAATAACCCTGATCACTATGGTATCAAGCCTTTCCATTAATTCATACTCCATAATATTTTTTGCATGTAACAAGTGAATGTGTTACATGTATTAAACAAAAATAGTTCAATGCTACTTTTTTTGGAAGTTTACAGGAACCTGTAACTATAAAAGCTCTATAAACCTTTTAGAAACATGGTTTGGTAGATAAAAATTTATTTTTCTTATGTGAAGTAAACTAGTTAGCAATTTGACAAGAATTAGATGATAAGAATCTAAAGAGACAACAAAATAACAAAATCACTTTGCATTTGTGTGTTAAGGCATATGAGAGTACTAGGTTTAATTTCAAATTGGACAGATAATGGTTCAACTGGGAGAAAATTGCTCATGTGATTTATGGCTCCAGTGGTTCTTGGGGCTTCTACCAAAGTAAAGCAAAAATCAAAAGTTTGTGACTCCCATAGCAATGAATTTTGGTGCATGGTACTCAATAATGTCAAAAAAACATCAATATGAAGGAAGTAATGGTCTCTGTAAAAGTTTCTCACATGAGGAGATTATTATGAGGCATGACAGGATTGGACTTAGTACCACATCGAATAATTAAAAAACTTGTAGCATTAAAAATACAAAGTCTTTAGCCATCGCTCAAAAGATTAAACTTTTGGATTGAATCTAACTTTGAATGCATTTGTAACAACCCCAATTTTGATACCCATCTGTTTAGCGCTCCTCAACACTGTTTGGGTGTCATTGTAGAGCTTCTTTTTCCCGCTCTACTTTCATGGACAGAGGAGGCATCAAGCAAGAGCTAAGGCTGAAATGTTATTTACCACAACTTTCTTGTAACTTTAAGATTCATGCGTTTAGTTAATATCAACTTTTTTGTGAGCAATTTAGGAGGAGATCGATACTTTAAAAACACTAGCTTAATACCTGTTCGGTAACACAACTCTCCTTCTAAAGTCTTAATGGGCAGAGCATCCACACGGTCTACTTGAAGGCCCTCCTCCTCCTTCGCTTTCTTCAACTCAGCTTTCTTTTTCTTCCTCTCATATAGTGCTTCTAGCTCGTCTTCCTTGTAATCAGCAACTCGGGATACATGCCTAATACATAAAATTCATAATCTTTATTTTACGCAGAAGTTCTTTAAAAATAATAAGAATAACAAGTCCGTCACCAATCGCCAAAATAATTCCGCTGCAAAAAGTAATTTTGGCAGAAACATACAAAAACAAACCTATCGTAATAATATCTTCTCACCTGTTGATCAAATTAGCGTCAAGCTTTGTAAGGAAGCCAGCGTATTCAATATTTTTTTTCACAAAATCCAAATCCTCATCAGAAACCTCAATTTCTTCATCTGGGATATCCGGCGGAAGCTGTGGTGGAAGGTTTACCTTCTTCTTCTTTCCCATTCGGATTCCAAAATCAAGTAATGGTGAAATAGGCCAGGAGAAAAGTAGTGAGTGAGACGGGAGAAGGGATTCTGAAGGGTTGCTGTTGGTCTGTAAAAGTATTGCCTTTGGATGGGTCGGGACCGGAATTATATGATGCGGCTATGATAGAGATGACTGCCGGACTGTTGGGTAGCCGGTTATAAGCAGGATTTACACAGGAATTAAGCTGAATCCTGCCAAAATGGCAAAAAAAAGTTTCCGTAAATCCTGAGCTCCCGTAAATCCCAAATGACGCCGATTCATACGAATATGAAGAATGGTGCAAATAGGCTCACCTTCCTCAATGGTTTCTGGTAAGAGCGGAGCGGACGGATGAGAAGGATGGGAGTTTCGGTGGCCGCTGTAAGCCACAATCCCGTCGTTGCCTTCCTAGTTAGCTATGATGGCGACTGCATTGCGAAGGTTCGTTTAAGAAGGCGATGGTTTTGGGGCGACCGGGAGAGGAGAGACACAAACGATGGTTTTCGGCAGAAATGGGAAGTTTGGGCGAAAGCGGGAGGGGGAGGATGGAGGCGAGGGTTTCGGGAGGGCAAAAAAGGTGAAAGGTTTGTGGTTTTAATTTACATTTGTTTAAGTTAATTTTATTAATTTAACTGATTAATAGTTAATAGTTAATAGTTAATTATAATTTGATAATTTTAAATGTAATTATTTAATAGTTAATTAATGAATAAAAATATAATTTAAATTTTAAACTATCTAATTAAATTTTAAGCAATTCTTAATTTACATAGTTAATAACTACTTTTTTGTTGATTAATATTAAACTATTATTTAATATGTCATTCATTTATACAAAATTTTATTAGTTATTATTTTTTATGCTTAGTTATTAATTAATAAAAATGCACATTTTTTTGTATACATGCTCATTTTTATTTTTAATTTAATATTTATCTTTTCATGTTCCTCTAATTAATCATACCAGATCCTTCTAAAGCTGTTAAATTGTTTTTGATGATTTATCAAAATTTGCTTACTAGCATAACAAACAATTTTTAGGATTTCACCACCTCAAGGTTTGGTAAATTCGGATTTACTAACTCTGATTTAAACTGAAAGTGCATTTGGGGTGACTTTTTGTATTGCGGTGTGTTTTGAAAATGTTAAATCGGCTGTTTGGAAAACATGGTGCAGTAACTTTTATTAAAATGCGGCGTAATTTTGACAAGTTGGTTGTCTCCCGCATTCAGTATTTTCATTTGTTTCGTGATTACAAGTTTGTCCCTCTTCTTATCCCTTCGAGCGACGAAGTTGCCTAGAGTTATATTCTTCCCTTATTTTCTTCATTCAACACTAGTGTTGACTTCATTTGCTCTCCTTCTACCTCCGATAACTTCTATCATTTATCTTCAATGTTTATTTTGGCCAGTTTTTTTTCTGCGGTTTGTGGTATATGGTCCCTTTGCTCTTCGCGGTTTGTGGTTTGTGGTTTATGGCTTTGTTTTTTGCAGTTTGTAGTTTGTGAGTTCTTTGCTCTTTGTGTTATATTGTTGAAAGAAACGGATTTGGAAGAACCCTATTTCATTTTTTCAGTGAACTTTTGGAAAACTTGGTTTTTGGTATCTTTGTCTTTTGCGGTTTGTGGTTGGACAATGGGATTTTGAAGATCTGCATTTGATTATCTCTTTGAACTTTTGAGAAATTAGTTTGTGGCCTCTTTGCTCGATATGATTTGTGGTTGAAATAGAAGGATTTGAAAGATTTGTATTTGTTTATTCTATGAACTTTGGAGATATTGTTTTGTGGTCTCTTTGCTCTCTGCTATTTGTGGCTGGAGGAAAGGGATTTGTAGTTGAGTTGTAGTTTGGCTATGGGTTTCTTTGCCTTTTGCGGTTTGTGGTTATGGGTGTCTTTGCTCTTTGTAGATTATGGTTTGTGATTGTTTTAAATATTTTTTTTTCAATTTCTTTTCAATGGGTGAGGAGTGGAGATGTATTACATGCTCGGGTTGGGTCATTTGGGTTGTGTCCATTTAGGTTGGTTTTGAATGATGTTGTCAATGTCAACGATACATGTTAGTTGAAATTGAGTTTGTCTTGGCTAATGTGATTCATGATTAAATTTTGGATGAATATGATCTCCTTTTAACTCTTATAAAATTTGAAACAAAATATCTAGCAATGAATTTGAGTTTGGATTTACTAAATAAATAAGTGTTTGGTTTTTCTGTATTAAGCATAACTCATTCAAGACATTTATTTGAGATGAATTTGAGTTTGGAATAGTTGGGTATTTTTGCCTCCCACTCTCTCATTATGGCGTACTGTGATGGATTTAAACCTTAAAAAAAATGAGTTTAATGACTTCCAATGTCTTAAGAGTCTTGCACTATTAATGTGGATTCCTGTGTTTTCTATTTACTACGCGATATGAGCATAATTATGGGAGAAAATTATAAAGGCGTCAAAGGAATAAATTGGAGAATTGTGACATCTTCATGTGGGCGGATCAGTTTGATGATGTCGCCTCATATAGTAATAAGGCTTTGAGAGTTTTATTGGATAAGAGATAATCTCGGAAAATAATCATCTACATTCATATTCAATATCATGATAATATTATTTATTTTTTGATATTTTTATTTTAAAATTTATTTGTCGTGTTACTCATTGCTTAGTAAAAATTCTGTTTTTAACATATAATATTGAATTAAATCTCTGTCTTCATGTATAAAATGTGCAAATCGAACTAGTTCTGTTATAAAAAACACAATAATGAAAGAGATGGACAATTGTAACATAATTGTTGTACAATTGCACAAAACAAACAGACACAACTTTCTTGCAACAGCTTCCCAGCACAACTACTATGCAATAACTTTTTTAAATGTTGCAACTACCCAAAACAAACCCTAAGTCCTACTTGCCACCTAATAGCCCCTTTGTGTCGAATGTCGTGTTAGCTCGACGGTACGGCTGAAGCGGTGGTTGAAATGTTGGGAAGATCATAACTAATTAGGGATTGCCATACCCTGCATGTTCAGCACAGTATTAAAAATAAATGAAATATATTGAAATATTTAATTCACAACAAAATAATCTCTAAAATTTAAATGACTTTGAACTATCATATAAGTTTTAAGCTGCTATGTTTTTTTTTACTCTCAATGCAATACTGCGGGAAAATTTTCAAAGCAAAATAATCTCCTCATTTAACGTTTTTGTTCAAGTTTAATGATATTATAAATTTGATTGTCTATATTTAAAATGGATCTTCTTACCTGACAACCACAACAAACTTTAAGAATGACAAACTAATTTCTCAAACTCCTAATATTTCATTTCAACCACCACAAACCTTCACCACTTTTATTTCAACCACTTCATATCGCACTGCTCCCACCCCGTCTCCCTGCGTAAAGCTTTGCATCTCTCCCTACGTAAAGTTTTGCATCGGCTCTGTCTCCCTCCGTCGTGTGTCTCACACCTCGATCCTCTTATACGTCGAGTAGATCTGGAGTCTCATTCTCTTCATCCCCTTATTTCGCCAACTTCATCAATCCATGTCATTGTAAGGCTTTCTTGCATTTACGGTCGGTTCTCTCACTTGTGGTTGCTTCACTTTAATATTTGATTTTTTTTCCTTTAGCATTACCTTGATTCTCCATTTCACCATTGTCTGTGGGTAGATCTTGTTCCTTGATTCTCGTTTTTTTCATGGTGTGCTATCTAGGACTTGTAATAGCAAAATGTTATTTTGGTATCTATTTTTCATTCAAGCTTTTGGTAGATCACTCACCGCCCATGTTTTGGTTTTTGCCAAGTGAAAACCCTTTTGTTTGATTGTTCCAATTTTTGCCAAGTGAAAAACCTTTTTTGTTTGTTATGTGCAGAGAATTTCTCATGATCCTTAAATAGCCGATCAACTCTCCAATATATAAATTGATTCCATTTATACATGCGAAGACGGGATCACACTTCTCCTCTGAAGCCTAAACTATTATTAATCTACAATCATTTCTTAATTATGATCTTCAACCACCGTATAATGACTATTATTACTCAATAATCATCACTAGATTAAAATCGCCTAATCATTATTATGAATTATGATATCTCGATCCTCATCTCATCACAACCTTAACCTTTCGACAACCAATACTCTATCACGGTCCTATGATCATCTCTAACAATACTAATGCACGATAAAATTCTGCGTAGGTCGTTTGTACGCGAGCTACGGATGACAAACGCGATACATCGATAAGATGTTTTTTATTATTTTTGCTGGTATATTATGCCTGTCGCTTGCACGTAATGTGGCACGGACACAAAAATTTTGTTTTTAATGCACATCATTTACTCCTGCTCTCAAGAGAAGCTTATAAGTTTCCAATACTTTTTTGTCTTTCACTATTGAATTTTGACTAGTGTTTTTTAACACATACACATAAGTATTTACAACGCCAATGCCGAAGTTGTGTTCCGCCCTTATTCGCTGCCAATCACAACGTCATCTCCATCCTTTCAAATGCCACGTGGCCACATGGCAGCCACCTCTCCGAAACCCGATGTCCCCCATTACGTTTCCCACGAGCCCCACCGTCTTCCTTCGCCAAAACTCTCTTGCTCACTTTCTGGACTCCTGGCATTCTGGAAGGCTCCAAGCCGCGAGTATTACGGCTGGACGTCGCCTTGGAGCAAAACTAGGGCAGTTTCCGGGTGACTAACGGTGATGTCGGCGTTGGCTGCGGGAACTCTCGCCGGCAATGCCCCTTCCGCTCAAGCCTTCTTCATCTGCATGCGCTGTGCGCGCATTCCTCCGATTAGATTCAATATCCAGCATTCTTTTCGGCGGAGGAGTTCATCTCGGGTTTCTCTCCGATCAGTTCGAGAGCAGAGGTTAGCGGTCACCGAGGCGCCGAGGGAAGAAGAAAAGGAGCTGGAGTTGGTGCATGACTACAGCTGGAATGGAAATGGAAGTGTGCCCGGGCTTGAAGTTGCGGAGAGGAGTGCGAATGGAAACCTAGATGCTTATTTGAACGAGAATGGCGCGGGAAATGGGAGTTTGGTGAAATATGTTGGTGGGACTGAAACGGCTGTTGGGGAAGTGGATAGTGTGACGGCGGAGAAGAGGAGAAAGAAGAGGGTGGAGGAAATCGGAAAAGAAGACGCATGGTTTAAGAAACCTCAGGAGAACCAGGTGGGAAGAGTTGATTAATGGTTGCTTGATTTCATTTCCTTTTGCTGTCCGGATCCTGTTTATCTTGGATTAGTTTTTTGCAAAGCAATTTAGGGTTTGTTTGGTTTATTGATATATAGACATCAGTAGTTTAGTGCTATTATGGTGTCAATGCTTTTGATCTGTATTCAGTTAACCTAACATCTGGACATCGCCCATTTTGATCTTTGCGTACAGGGACTGAAATGCTGCTTATATAATTATTTTTGTAAAGATATGAACAAACAAATTGCCAGATATTTGGCATGATAAAACAACATTTGCTAATGAATGATGACCTCTTGAATCTGAATTTGCCTTGTTTATATGTATTGTTCACTGTAATGTTTGCAGCAGGAAATTTTGTACATATATCCAACTTTTGCCAAACATGAGTTTGGTTATGTACTAGGTTTTTTTTTTTTGGTAATCTTAGGCTTTTATTATGATTTATGAAGTGAAGCTGTGTTGTGAATTCACAACATAAGTTGCATATGGTTAAAATCTTATTTGTAATGTGAAGAGTATATGATTAGCATATAAATCATTATGAATTAGTTTTAATAAGGATGGTTAATTAACGAGTTTGTGTTCTTGGAATACTTCATCTGGGGAGAGGGATGAGAGGAGATAAAAAATTGATTTCCTCTTTTATATATACATCCTATTATTTTCTTTCTTTTGGGAGCTTGAGCAAGTTTGAACTGCTTAATTAGGACCCTGGATCCCATCAAGCTGCCATTATTCTTAGACAGACTGACAAGCTTCTAAAATGGGAGGTTTTACATCCACAAGATAACAATTTTCCACACATATTTCTTCCTCTATCAAAATGGTGATATGCCAAAATTTTAAAATGCAAATCAAGTAACAAAACTTAACCAAATGAGGCTAGGCTCTTTTTTATTGGAGAGAGTTATAAACCTTAAAAAACTTTGTTCTATAAATGTGTTTATTACTATGCATGATAATTAGAGATGCTTAGAAGAAAAAAGCAAGACTCTTCGACCATTCTTTTTTTTATTTTGATTGGGAGGAGATGAAATATGCCCATAATGAACATCAAATAAAAACTTGTTTGAAAACATGCAAGTGAATCATGACCAGAAAAATTGCAGGACTAGTATACTATTCTGTTCTATAATAAAAAAAGTATGAAAGTCTTACTTTCTCATGCTAAAATCAAATAAAATCTGGAAATAGGCCCCTTGGACCAGTTTTTGTTTATTGTAATTTCATATGCATTTTATCTTGGTTGCAGCAGCGTCTGAAAGTTCGTGCAATCTATTGATTGTTTTTTCTTTTTGGGTTCAAGTTCATTGTCATCAATAATTTAAGTGCCATTAAGAATGAAAAGTGCTTCTATTTTTTTTGTTTTCTCATTTCTTTTGGCCATTGAGATGGCTATTATTTTCTGTTCAACTGGCATTTAGATATCTGCATATCAAAGAAGTACCATATGTTATCATGAGAATATAACCCTAAACGGATTTTGGAATCTAACCCTTAACATGTTACAGTTTCTCAATACATAAACAATGTTACATTTACCTTGTGTTAAGGTTAAGTTTGGAGCTATAACTTTCATTCCATTCTAACAACGATAACGTGATAGCTTTGGGTGGGAATGCATTGATGTAGCACAAAGATGTCAAATCAATTGATGTGGTACTAGAATGTCAAGTGAATGTAAGTTGGTAATCAATAGAAGATATTAGTGTGTCTGAATGGAGGACCTCCTCTATAAGTATTATTTGAAATATTAAAGTAATATAGTCATAAATATGAAGTTATACATCTATTATCATCTTATCATCTTTTATTTTAAAATAAATTGGACAAAGTAATTTTTGTATGCATACCATCACCACATTTGCTTGTAATTTACATGTAATTTATATTAAATTAATGCACGATGACATGGTAAGCTATGCCATTAAGTTTTCTTAATATTTTGATTATATTTAGAGGTTATAAGTTGATATAAATTGTGTTAGAGATTCTCCATTTATAACTCCACAGATTTCAAGGTAGAGGAGAGAGTGGTCTCCCCATGTAGGAGGTGAGGGAAAAATGCAAACTCCACGATTCACCTGTTGTTTAAGACTTGGATTGATAGAAAGTGAGAAGGCAAAACATAGGAGCTCATGCAATTTAGTGTATCTTATTAAATTATAACCTTTCATATAATTTTACATATTTTATTATTTCTTTGATTTAACAATTTTCACGATATAAATCTTATAAATGACGACGAAATTCTACATTGTATGGCTATATTTTGAAATACAATTGTGATTATTATTATTTTCTTCTAAATATAACTTGATGGCAAATTTATTATTATTATTATTTTTGGTGAGGTTGAGCTTGATATTGATCTATTGTTGAGATTGTGGTCGCTATACAGTTATTTTTCAGGTAGTGTTCTTTGGTTCTTTGTGTTCTTCCACAACTCTTTAAGGCTATAGTATCACTTCACCAACTAGTGTTAGGAGCTTTAGTTAGAGGTTGTCACGTGACGAGCAGTGGCGAGCAAAATTGATCATTGAAAATGTGCTGCATGTTTAAGTGATCCTATCACTTTCATTTGGCAAGGCTAGGGAGGGAATTTTTTTGCATATTTTTTAATTATTGTTGTTAATAATGTTTTAGATCTTAACCAAATATTTCGTTATCAGAAATTTTTTCATTCAACTATGAGCAATTTAGCATTAAGTGAAGAATTTAGAAATGAATTTCAAAGAATAATGCAAACATTCAATTAAATAAAAGAAAAAAAAAACATGAAATACATTTAATTAAAACTTTAACATTATAATTTGAAATGGAGCAAAGCGTCAAAAAGGACCTTTAATGCTTTATAGGGGGTCATTTTAGTCTCATAGTTTATAAAATTGTCAATTTATTCTTTAGACTCTTTTAATATGGGTTTAAATAGTCTCCAACAAGTACTATTTTAGCCCCTATTAAAATATTCTAGGGACTAATTTTACAATTTTATAAAATCTGGGACTAAAATAACCCCATCTAAATGGTCAGGGGGACTAATTTGACACTTTTCTCATTTGAAGTTAGATTGACAACCTTATATGTGGATCAAAATGTTTATACTAGAGAAGTCTTCACCTTTTAAAGAAATATTTTTTGCTAATACTATGATACTATTCTTGGCAGATTTTCACACATAAATTAGGTTCAATAATAATTTTATTTTTGAAACCCAAACAACTTAACACGAATACATAAAAAATAAGCACCTACAATTTGAGAGGTAGACGATCTCTCCCAAATCCTACTATTTGAGAGGTAGGAAGTCTGTCCCATACCCTAACCGTAAGACTCACAACCACAATCTCATGCACACCATTAACTCTAAACATATTAGCACTATTTATATTGAAAAATAATAATAATAAAAAAATTAAATTGTCATTAGGCTAATAAAAGATAAAATTACCCTCAGACTAGATCGACGTAACAATACTCCCCTCCAAAAAATGCACTGTTCTCAAGGTAGATGAAATTAAATTGCTGCTGGATTAAACTCCTCGGCTTCCTCGCTACACACCATGAGAACTTGTAATGTTCAATCCTAGCAACGGTGCCCTGAGATAATTTTTTCACAACATAGAAAAATATAACCCTTTTGCTCGCTTTCTAGTCTTTGTAAGACGCTTGAAGTTGATCCCTGGATGGGTCCCCATATTCTTCTCATTTGGTGTCTCTCCCTGAAATGACATCGTATGAGTCCTCGGTGCTATTATCACCAATGCACTCTTGTGTAATTTTCCCATGGTGCTATTTCTGCTTTCCTTCTCCCTGATTTTTTCCCACCATCTGGGCTAGGTACATCGTCTCCCCAAGCTCCACAGTCTCAACAGTCAGAGTGTTGCACACATGTCAGGCTTTAGAACTTTCATGTCCCTTCTAATACTGCTCTAGAAATCCCCTCAACCATTCCGACAGTAGCTCTAATCTCTCCTTGTACTCCATGACTGTCCTTTCCCTAGTTAATGCTTTTAATTGCTCGTATGGGCCCTCTTCCCAAATGGTTTCGAAACGTTTGAACAAGCAATCCATAAATCCTTCTCATGAGTCGATCAGGTATCTGCCTCCCTTCACTGAAACCATGCTAAGTCTTTCCCCTCCAAATATAACCTTGCCACCACATGGTTATCCTCTCTCTTTAGCCCATTTATTGCAAAATATCACTCCATTTAGTACACTCATTAATGTGTGTCTTCTCCCTTGAAGATCGACATCTTCAACTTCCTAACCCTAACATCTCCACACCGACTCCCTCTCCCTCTATTTTTTCCTCCATGTATCGAGTGTGAAATTCCCTCATTCAATCATAGCCATACCCCATCCCGACTTCTCTCCTCTCTTATTCATGCTCCTTTTTATCCTTTGCATAACCCATTCTTCATATTTCAGCCCAACCACCTCACTCAGAAATATCTAATCCACCTCCATCGAAGTCCCAAGAGTAGGTTCTCTATTCCAACCCCAGTTAGAGCCCTTAGAGGAGGTTCTTGATGGTGGATGCTTTCCTCCTGTTCCTCTTCTTCGATCTTTTTTCCTTTCGATTTAGCCAATGAATCTCTAGTCAACCTTTAGTTAAGGTTTGCAAACTGAACCACAAGAGGACTCTTGGGTTGCATATCGATAAACTTCCTCATCATCTCTAAACTCTCAAATTGATTTTCAATGGATGAAAACTTTTTGTCATTTGTTGCGAGCCTTTCATTTATCCTAGATTTAAGTTAACTCATCTCTTCCTCTAATTTATTCTCCAAATAATCTACATTCTTGGCCGTCATTATTCCCCATATAATTTTCAATCACAAAGGCAGAACATCTGCAAGCCCCTGTTCTCGAATTGCAACTCTATTGCCACTCTCTTGTGATTAGGGCTTCCCGAGTGTTTGATTTGTTACTTCCCCGTAAGTTGGATCTTTGATCACACAAGCTTTGCGATCCTGTCGATCTTTTTAGCTACATCTATCATGAAAACATTGTCATGAAGCATGCCGCAATCCCGTTGTTGCTTCCCACCTGCTTCTGCTCGATCTCACTACAATAGATGCGGTCAAAGGAGTTGAAGGTTTGTACGCCGCGATCCCGTCATTGCTTCCAAACTATGTGAATCTCAACTATATCACATGAGGAACGCCCAGATAGCTCGATCACGACTGTATCATCATACACGATCACATTGTCATTTTCCTGCTAGTGACGCGATCCCATCTGCACTTCCCTGCAAAAGTTGATTGTCCGATCACAACTGTATGGGAACTCCTGCACAATTCATCGATCTGTATGTCCACCGCGGTCATTTTTCCTCCTGGAAGAACTGCGATCTCTTATGTGAGCCTATAACCTTCTTTCCTTCCTAGATTGATGTTTGATACCAATTGATACGATCCCTGACAGATTTCCACCCAAAAATTAGGGTCAATAATAATTTTATTTTTGGAACACGAAACAACTCAACACGAATACATTAAAGATAAGCACAAACAATTCGAGAGAGACATCCTCCCCCAAATCCTATTATTCGGAAGGTATGAAATCTCTCCCAAACCCCAACCTTGAGACTCACAACTACAATCTCATGCACACCCCTAACCCTTAACATATTAGCCCAATTTATGCTAAATAACAAAAGACTATATTGACCTTAGGCTAATAAAAAACAAAAATGCTCTTAGGCTAGGCCGGTGTAACATATTGCACGACTCCAATCTCCACAAATACAATCTCTTGAATCTCATACTTTAAAACTCTAAAATTACACTTTTCTAAATCTCCTATTATTATATTGAGTATTAAAACTAATATTGCTATTTTCAGTCCACTATTAACATCTTTTGCATGTCCTGCTATAGGTTTAAATGCACCTATTAACTCTACAATGGTATTTGAAATTTGCAAAAATATTCAAGCTAACTTATTTACTGGGAAATGTATTCTTTTGCAAATTCGATTTTTCCTTCTATTTATGCATCCGACAATGCTTGAAACTCTTTAGAGAAGAGTTCTTTTTAGATGAGGAGTTGATGCACCATAAGAAGATCACATCAATGAATGTTGATAAAGAATAGGAGGTATTACTATGTTGTCTATATCTACATAAACGATCTCTGTTCATACATGAAAATGTAATCATAAATATGCACATATGCTCCTAGTGTTATCCTTTTTTTTAAATAAACGTAAACAAAAAGAGATTTCTTTTTCATATTATTAACATTTTGGCATGTAATTTACATGCAATTTATATTAAATCTACGCATGATGACATGGTTAGTCATGTCTTCAGCATTTATTATTTTTTTATTACAATTGGAGGTTGCAATATATTAATTACATTAGAGCTTCTCCATTTATAAATCCCCAAATTCAAGGATAGAGGGGAGAGAACCACTAGTTAAAGAGGAGCAAGGAGAGAGTTGATAGGAGAGATAGGAGAGATAGGAGAGAGTGGTTGGCCCATGGAGTAAATGGTAATCTTGAAGAGCCATCAAAGGTTATAATTTGATTTGATGGAAGATCGGAATACAAAATGTGGGAACTTTAGTAATCAAGTGTATTTTATTAAATTATGATTATTCATTTAATTTTGCCTTTTATTATTATTTGTAGCTCTTAAATTTTTTCATGATGTAAATTCTATATATAACTATTGTATTCTATGTTGTAAACTATTACATTTTCAACTACAATTGTGATTACTTTATTTTCTTCCAAACATAACTTGAAGTTAATTTTGTTATCTAATCTTTTGCTGAGAGGTTGAGAGTGATGTCCATCCTTCGGTAAGGGTCTGTTAATCATCAAATTGCTTTCTAGTTAATGTTCTTGTGGGGTTTGTGCTATTCTTTCAACACTTCAAGGCAACAACATCACTTCATCATACATGTTAAGTGATTTTATATGAAATATGTTTCATTTTTTGGTTGGGCTAATCCAGTGTATTTTGAGTTCAAACCAAGTCCACCTCACTCAAACTTGTCTCAAAGCCACTCCTATGCGTATGTGATCTCCAATTGTTCATTGGTTATGTTTTTTTTGTACAATTTACTAGTCTGAAACATAACCTCAAACATGATTTTATCTTTCAAATTCAACTTATTTTGTCATTCGACTGGGCTTTATTTTTCTACACATGGCGTTGCTTCAAAAAACACTTCAGATAAATTTTGCTGAAGAGATTACTTCTAGTTTGTATTAGAAAAAGTTTGAATTAAATGATTGATAAAATTGCTTTGATGTCTTCTCGTAATAAAATCTTGTGATATGCTAAGCACCAACTGGCTTCAAATAACACTTCCTATCATATATATTTATTTTTCCAGCTAGCTGGCCTATTTAATTTCCTACTTCCAATCATATGTTGCATCACCCGTAAGCTTGCTGAAATGACTAACATGGAGCGTCAGTTCCACTGTGACAACAGTGCCTCGGGAGCCACAAAACACTCGATCGAGGAGGATCCTGAGGACTGCCATCCGAATTTCTGTTTCAGCTCATATTTTCTCCTTTTTGTATTTCTTTCCTATTTTTTTTATTTCTTAGTAGATTTCTTTTTTTTCCCCGGAGACTATTATATGTCAGATTGTGAAAATCGGACTGGACATCAAACCAGAATAATGTAAGGTTTAAAGTTCATTGGTTAGACTGGGGTTGAATCGGAGGCTAAACTGGATGATGTAATAAATATTAAAATTAATTAAATATAATATAAATAATACAATAAATAAATATAAAATTTAATTGCATATAACATAAATAATACAATAATAATATAATAATAAAAATGTAAATAATAAATAAATAAATAAATACGATCATTATGTTCTAAGTTTCAAAATCGGTGAGTACATCCATAATAGAGCCATCAAACTCTCTTCCATAAAAATTATAAAATCAAATGGTCCCATTCCCAAAATAATATCAAGTTTTCCAAAAAAAAAAAAAAACTTGTCAATAAGCTTATGTCACCGCAAGTCATCCCACACCTCTCTCTGTCTCTCCCCGTAACCTCTCTCTCTCTCTTTATATATATAGGGGCCGTTTGATTGGCAGGATTTGTGGTGTACTGTAATTTATTTACAGGAATTTGAGAAATTATGTGTTTGATATGAAAAAGTATAAGTGCAATGTAAAGTTTCAGTGAATTTAAAGTTCACTTCTTAGTTCGTCTTGGCTGAATTTAGAATTTGGCTGATTTGACTGAATTCTAATTACATGGTAAAATGGTATCGACAATCCATTGCCTGTCGCCACCCACATCGTCCATTGCAGGCCTCCTGCTACCCGCCGCCGCCCCCCCGGCCTCCTGCCTCCTGTCGCCTACGCTCGCCTTCCAAATAAATTATTATATTATTTTCAGTCTTTTTCAAACCAAACCAAAAAATAAAAAAATAAAATTCTGCGTTTATTTTACAGTGAACCAAACAACCATAAAATATTTCAAATACATTGTTATAATAGTACTCTGTAAACCTTTTACATTGTACTTCATTTTTAGCAAACCAAACAACCCCTAATTAATAGTTGCATTTTGCCTTTTTTTTTAGTTGGGAAAATAACCATAAATTAATGGTTGCCTTTTGCCCTTTTGAGTTGGGAACATAACCTGCACGTGACCAATGAAGAATGATAGAAAAAAAATAAACTAATATTCATATTTTTCAAAAGTGGAAACCAGTTCTCCGGTTTGCCGGTTGAACCAACGACTCGATGATAAAAACGGCCAAGGACTTGACCAACCACCAGTTCACGGTCGAACCGACAGGTACAATTCGGTTTTCTAAACCTTGATTATATGTTGTTTTTTTTTGGATGACTTCTGACTATTGTTATGTTATTTTCTTCTGGTTATTTCAATTGAAGTGTTGTATTTTTAGATTTCTTTCAGGCAGCGTCTCCAACTTGATAGGATCAAGTTGGTGATCTCTCCCGGACGTTCGGAGGCCTCCTTCGTCGTCCAACTTGTTTGCAGCCTCAAACCCGCTGTTTTCTGTTCCAATTCGGGGTCCAACCCCCTGCACCTTGCCGATTCATCGGTAGGCTGCATGTTTTTAGTCTGAACAGCGTTGAACTCGCACCACCTGCTGTCCCACTGCATATTTCGCTTCTACAGCCTTCCCAACACCTCCACTTGCTGCTCACAACCAGAAACTGACATTTTCTACTTCCGGTTCGCTGTCCCATTGCCATTCACACCTGTTTTCTGCCGCCCCCAACCTCCCCACTCACATAATCAATCCTACAATTTGTCCAACACGTTTTGCGCCTTATCACAATGTCTAGGAACCCTAAAATGGTGTCAATGACCTGGCTTTAGTTGTGGCTGTTTGGTTGGGCATTTTTGTGGATTTTAGATATGCAAAATATTTGTAATGCATGCATTTTAGTAATGCAGAAAGTTATTTGGTTTGATGCCAATAATACATTGAGATGTTTTTTTGTATGTATTAAAATACATTTCAAATGCAAGGCTATGCAAGGGGGTGAGGTCAGATGAAGAAGCAATATGGCTAGCAAGGGGACAACATAACGAGCAGAGAAGTGATTCATACGAGGCAATGTAGCGGCCAACATGAGATGGGGGTGAGACGGGTGAGCAAGGCTAGCAGGCGAAGGAGCCAGATGGGTGGACGAGGTGTCGAGTCATGAGGGATGAGATAGGTGCGCGAGAGGTGAGATGTTCCGGTGCAGGAAATCATTTGATTTTCAAATGCAAGGAAAATAGGGGTTTTGGTGTTTTGGAAATTCCTGAAAATTTTATTTTTTATTCATTTTTCTTCAAAATATACGACAGAAAAGGTGAAATGCAGGGAACTGCAATAAACTTCAAATTCCTCTGACCAAGTAACTTCTTAATTGAGGACCTTTTATGAAGAATTCCACTTTTATTTTGTTTGTATTCATTTGAGTTTGCTGCATTTATATATTCCTTCCTATTGAGCAACACATTTGTTAATGTATGCGTGCCCGTAATCTGTGTAACTTTCCATTTATATACTGCCTAGGGGATTGATTTTTTAGCATATCCAAGCTGCTTGGTAAAAACATAGAAAATTCAGCTTTATTGTTTTACTTCTTTTATTTATTATTTACACATCTTTGAAATTTTGAGTTTGAAAGTTGCCTCAGATAGTTATTTTTTTCAACACTGCAATATTTCCTTTATCTTTTTAATAATTCCTTTACCAGTGTATGTGCTTAACTTGAATTTTGTCCTTTAATGTTATTTTGGCATGGGCAGGTCTCTGTTGCTCCTGGTGGGCGCTGGAACAGATTTAAAACCTACTCTACAATTCAAAGAACCTTGGAGATATGGGGGTTTGTTTTTGCATTTCTTTTCAAGGCTTGGCTGAACAACCAAAAGTTCTCTTACCGAGGTAGGTAGGTTAGAAACTATGGAAGGACTGTCATTCATCATTTGCATCATATCAATTATTTTGGTTAACTTTATGAATCCTTCTTTTCTAATTTTTTTCTACCGAGCACTGCCCAAGGTTTTATTTTTACACTTATGCTATTGTTTTTTGCAATTACTATTGGTCTACACCTTTTCCTTCATGATAATTGTCAACATCGCAAGTAGATTGGATTGATTTGAAGTTTCAGTTAACTCTACCATTTTCCTTTTTCAAGCAAGTTATACGATAATGAAGTTCTGACTGAAGTTTACATCCACTCCTCTAAAATCCCTTCCTTGCGACTGCTTAATGGGTTCTGATTGATTAAGCGAACCTGTTTTGGTGTCTTGACACTTAAGAGAGTGATATGCAATGAACTTGCAGATCATTCATCACTATATATTTATAATCTTTTGATATCATTTTTATTTCCGCTATAGTTTTTCTTTCAAGCTGTTTTTTTTTTTTTGTTTTGTTATGTAGATATATTTTAAGCAAGTTGTGTTTTCCGAAGTAAATTTTCATTTTTTTATGCCTTTTTTTCTAACCATCAATTTTCATTAGGGTTCATGCTGTTATCTTCATGGTTGAGTTAATTTATTTTGTGATAGATTGTTTTCTATCAACTGAATTTTTCAGACCTTTTTTCTGTATTCATTGTTTAATATGAAAAATAATTAAAAGGTTTGATGCCTTTTCTTGGGATAATATGGAGCGTGTTTGTGTTTTTCTTAAGATATGGTTTCATGCTAGTAAATGAAGTACAATATAAGAAAATTATGTAAGTAGAAGCATTGCAAGATAATAATCACTGTTGCAGTATTGCTGGTTCTACTACTATGCCATGATGATGACAGGAGAGGATGAATAATAAAAAAGCTTGTGGTGTAAACCATTGATTATTTTCAATTAATTATTGAAAAACTTTTCTTTGTGCCATTATGGTGGCCTGTATGATTGGTTTACTACTAACTTTCACCCAAATTTCATGGTCATCATGTTGAACATGCAGACTGTAATACGAGATTCATGCTTACCATAAACTTTTTAGCTCTTAAGCTAGTACCAAATCCTTCAATTTTACATATTGGCTGATAATGTTTGAATTTAAACTGCAATATATTCATATATGTTGCATCTGGTATACTTTGTTTGGTAGTTTGGTTCTCAAATGATCTTGGCTAGGCCTTGAAAAATTGATCTTGGCTACAGTATTTACGCCAGTAAGTTAATTTAACCCATGACCCTAATATTGGAAATGTAATTGGTTTTATCATTTCTACTTTTCAATTTTTCCAAAGTGTCGTTGAGTCATGTTTGGATGTAGATATAATTCTAGTATGAAAATACTTCTATAATATTATCCTAATTTGTTATTCTTTCTCCCAGTGCCTTCTTTCTTTCTGTTTCCATCTTTCATATCGAAAAAAAATAGGAATGATGATAGCAATTAGAACACTAGCAAAAATAACATAAAATATTCGACTTAGTTTCCCACTTTTTTCTCCTCCTAAATTAAGAAGGATTGTGATATAGGCAATGAAGCTAGAAATTAAAACCAACATTTCTTCTTATTCCTCTCTTCTTTCTCCTTATTGGGTGTTGAGTGTTTCTAAACTTTGCCGCCCTGCTTGAATTTTTTCTCAAATTTATACAAGCTCGTAATTAGCTTCTATGTCTATAGTTCCAGATTTGAGCTTGATGATATTGCCTCATGTAGTTTTTAGGGAAAAGGAAAAAGAATTATTCCTTGACAGTTTGCTGAGACCTAGTTACTAGATAATTTGCAGGGGAAGGCCACCACATTAGGAAAGCCACAAAATCAGCCACAAATTTTCCATGTTAGAAAAAAAGGAAATATGAGTTACCAACAATTGATTGTTCTAAAAGTAAAACTACTAAAAATAGAAAATAATAAAAATAAAAGACATCAAAAATAAAAATTCCTAACATTCTGACACCCTTCTCAAGTTGGAGTATAGATATCTATCATTCCCAACTTGCTTACAAGGAACTGAAAACTAGGTCTGAAAAGTCCCTTGGTGAAGATATTAGCTATTTGCTGCGTTGTCAGAATGAAAGGCATGCAAATAACTATACAATTAATTTTCTCTTTTATGAAGTGTCTATCAATCTCACATGCCTTGTGCGATCATGGTGCATTGGATTTCTGTAACGTTTATGACAGCTTTATTGTCACATTACAACTTCATTGACATGTTTATCGGGAACCGTAGTTCTTCAAAAATTCTCTTCAATCATAACATTTCACATCCATTAGCCATAGCACGCGATATTCTGTCTCGACACTACCCATTGCTACCATTTCTTACTTCGCCACGTGACAAGATTTCTCCAGACATAAGTACAACATCATGATTTTAATCTCCCAACTACCGAGCTTTATTAATCCGCATCAGTGCATGACTCTATGTTATGTTGCGTGGTCTTCTGAATGAGTAAGCTCTTGCCGGTGTACGTTCTAGGTATCCGAAAATCCTATTACCTACTTCAAGGAGTTTCTAATGGGGCAAATGCATAAATTAATTTACTAAACTTACAACAAAGGCGTTATATGACAGTGTATGTGATAAATAAATCAAAATTTCCACCAATTTTTTATATGAGCTAAATTCACCGGGTCACCTTCTCATCTCCCAGTTTATGATTGGGATCAGTGTCTGCAGGCCTACAACCACTCATCTTAGTTTACTTTAGAAGATCAAGGACATACTTCCGTTGGAAAACAACAATCCATTCTTTGATCTAGCAATCTCTATGCCAAGAAAATACCTCAATAATCGTAAGTCCTTGGTCCTAAAAAATGATGAGAGGGAAGTCTTCAATCACTTCATTTCATATACGTCATTTACGATAAGAATTATATCTTCTCATTCTTTGAATGTTTGAGAATATTCTAAGATCTCCTTGCCCTTGAGTATACTCTTGACCTTTAACAATGTAAATTTCTCAAACCACGCTCTTGGTGATTGCTTGAACCAGTTTACGCATCTCTGTGTCGAACTTCTCACTAAATTCTGGAGCCTGGAGGTGCATCATATACACTTCTTCCTCTAAGTCTCAATTGAAAAATGCATATTTTATATCTAACTGTTGTAGGGGCCAATCAAGATTAGTTTTAAGTGACAAAAACTTTTATAATGTTTAGTTATGCTACAGGGGCGAATGTCTTTAAGTAATCAATGCCATATGTATGAGTGAATCATTTGATAACTATTCGAGCCTTGTACCGTTCTATAGAACAAATAGAATTATACTGGATTGTAAACACTCATTTGCACCTAACTCTTTTTTTTCTCTTTTGGTAGATCAACTAATTCTCACGTGCTATTTTTTTAGAGCTTTAATCTCCTCGAAGGCAACCTCCTTCCGCCCAGGTAGTTTCAGAGCATCCTGTAAGTATTAATAATCTCCATATAAGATAAATGTGAGGTAAAAACTCAAGAAACGGGTGAGATTTTTATGACACATACTGAGATAATGGATGTTGGGTGTAAGGCCTTGCCCCCTCACACGCCTTAGAGTGTGCTATTTATATATATACATTTTATGCTCATTTTTAAGGATAATGTGCTTTAATGGAAGATATTTTGTATGTTTTTAATGACACGCCTTAAAATGTGTTATTTTTATATATACATTTTATGCTCATTTTTAATGATGATGTGCTTTAATGGAATATATTTTGTATGTTTTTAATTTCAGGTACAAAAATGAAGTTTAAGAGCAAAATGTACAAAAAAAAAGTAAAATAGGGTCAAATGGAGCAAAAGAGAAAAAAGTGACATGACGCCTAGCGCCAACTAGTTAAAATAGGCTTCTAGAAGGCTGGTGCCTAGGCGCCACAGTTGGGCGTCTAGGCGCCAGAAACGGTTTGGAATTTTGTGCAATGAATTTGGACGAATTTTGAAAATGTGCTTGAAGCGACTCTTGGTGATTTTAAGAGCTTTATTTAAAGGAACAATTGGCTGGTCGAAAAAGGGGGGCTTTTGAAGATCTTAGTTGGTGGCTTGAAAGAGAGGAGGGGGCGTGAGGCTCTCTTATGTGTGTGTGTGAGTTGCGAGTGAGAGTCTTTGTAATGAGTGTTTTGGTGTCTCTATTGGAGTAAAACGTCAAAGGAATTTCAAAGGATTTGCTTGGGTAGAAGTCTCAAATAAGTACTTTGTAGTTTTGTTTGAGTTTTGTTTTGTTGTGAAGACTTGGATTTTTAATATAAATTATGTTTTGTTGTGTTATCCCCATGAATTCTGAGTAGTTTTTTTTCTTTCTCCTTGCAATAAGAAGTAATCATGTTTAGTGTTCGGTTGAGCTGCAATCGAAGGCAAGAGAACTGAGCCTCGCGAGTTGTGGTCAAAAAAGGAAGGAGCCACGCCGAGCCTAATAGGAACTCACATGTAGAGGAAGAGGGAGATCGAGGGAATAAGAGGATTGCAGTGCTCTGTTGGGTCACGTTGAGATCGAAGGGAAGAAAGGGAGCTTCGTGCGTGCTTGTAGGCTGTTGACTGAAACATAGTAGGTGGGTGTAAGATTTTATTAAAAATATTTAATAAAATTATATATATATATATATATATATGCTTTTGTTTATAAAAAAACATATTTAATGGAAAGTTTTAATGAAATCGGGACTGAAATAAATAGAGATTTCGGCTTGGAAGGAGTAGAAGTTGGTGAAGCGTGCGAGTGAGAGATGAGATTGATCCGAGAAACTTATAAGATAAATTTTAAGCTATATTATTAATAAAACAAATGATATAAATGTTATTAATTTTTATTCAATTACAAAGTGTGAAGAAGACTGATAAATCCTTTAGATTTGAGGACAATAATGAATCTTAAAATTAAAAAAAAGTTAGTGTTTTAAATCATAAAATTCTTACATTTAAGTTGCTTCGATTATTAAATATTACTTATGGAAAATTATGAGTTTTAATTAAGTGCGTTGATTTAAATGTGCAAATTGTGTTAATTGAATAAGAAAAAAGAGGAATTCAACGGAAAGAGAAAGTCATGTAGACAAAGTGAGTAATTATTTTCTTGTATGTATTAAATTAAGGTTTTATTAAATATTTCACTCATGTCTTGCATTTTGAAAGTTTGATTACATCTCACAAATAAGAGGAAAATAACTGATATATGAAAGTACATTTTAAAGTATTTTAGGTTGATATGAATTATAAGTAAATATTTAACTTGTTCAGGATTACTCCCAGATGGTACTGAAAGAGGATGCAAGATACCCTTTTGCACGAGAAAGAAAAAGAAAATGATGAAGGTGCGCCTTCCAATATAAATTTTTTAGTGTGCCCACGATTACAATTTTGAAGATATCTTTGGGTATGACTGTAATCCTTTCACGACTCTTAAAGTTGTTAAAAATGATAAATATTGAAGTTGGAATAGGAAGAGATAAATTTAAAATGAAAGCTTACGGTTTTATAAGGTAATGAATTACCTTTATTTTGGTCATTCGTGCATTGACATAATAATTTAATGCATATTAAAATTATAATTGCTCACTAACTTATGAAGTTATTGTTGAAGTTAATATTTTTTTTCAGGAAAAAAAAATTGTATATTGATATGTCTGGTAGGAGAGACTTAGATTACTGGAGGTGGATTACAACTGATAAGCATCATGTTGTGTGGTGATTGTAGTTTCTTTTATATACTGTTTATTACTGTATAGAGATAATGTTGTGTGTGGATTGAGATATTTTGTTTTCAAACTATATTATTGTTTTTGGATGTTTAAATTTTTTGTTCATAGTACTTTGTTGTATTTTAGTGGCTCTTTTATGTATTACAAGTTTCTAGAAATTTGTTGATATTTATTTAAATGTTAATATTGTCCCACCGCAGTTCCTAGCATGGTTATTTATAAACTATCAGGCGGGGTCGTGTCATGACCGATGGTTGCAGAAAAATTTCAGTGTTGGACAACAGCTAGAGAGGCTCCAACCGTTGAAATTAGATCTAGGAATTGTTTCTTTGCTTTGATACCATGTAGAAATAGGTTTTGGAGAGGAATAATTCTCTTTTTTGTATTATTCAAATGTATGGTACATATATAGGGAAACAATCCCTCCTTATTTACAAACTTACCAAATATATCTAACCTAAATTAGGAAAGGAAATAATTCTGAAATAAAAAATAAACTAACATAGATTATGAAGGTAATAAACTTCATTAAATAAGGTCAAATCTGATAAATTTAAAATTATATTAGAATTAATACTTCTCAAAATTTTCAATAAATAAGTGTTTGTGCAAATTTGTTGTGTGATTTTATATGATCCCACCTTCCTTACATTTTATTTCGTTAAGGATTCTCAAAAGTGGTGTTTAATTATTTGAAAATCCATTATCACCCGGTGTATCTATAATTAGCAATAAACTTATAACTGCGATTGTTATGTTTTTTGTGAATAGCCTTGCACTAATTTACTCGATCAATCAAGTTATGCAAATGATATGAAACAGAAAATGAAAATGTTAATATACTAATATGCATCCGCATGGAAACAAACAATGTTCTATAACTTATACTTATATGATAAGATGACAAAGAACTTTGAAAAAAGATAAACCACAATAAAATGACATGCATGTGTGGACATAATCTCATTAAAGAAGCTAATCCAAACGAGTTAAAGATCAATGGGGATGAGTTATACATTTCAAAGTCTGACCAGATTAATGAAAATTTAAATTAATATTTCAAGTCATTTCATCATTAACAAATTCATTGAAACAGTAATGCAATTTCACTATTTTACTAAGATTTTTTTTATGAATCTATATGTCTAAAAATCAAGAGCTAAAAATAAAATCAACTTAGTTTGATTTTTAGAAATCATCATCTGAAGCAGCTTGTTCAATTAATTCATCAACAACAACAAATATGATGTGTTCGCTTTCATCTTCAGGACAAGATTCTCTTCCTATTATGTGTTCAAGTTCATGTTCATGAATTTATTCAATTTTTATTAGAAATTTGAATTGGCATTCAGAATTAGAATAAAATCCAATGCTTAATTTAGGTTTAATTATGATCTTAGATTCAAATTCGGTTTCAAGTTCAATTTTTAACTAAGATTTGAAATTGATCTCGCATTCAAATTTCATTTTAGACATCAATTTTGACACTTTCTTAAGTATAGATTGATGTTAATGGTAATAGATTTCAGATTCACATCAGATGTAGACTCTCAATTTTTTTGTAAATCACATTTTGCATCAAAAACATCCTCAAAGGCTATTAATAAACCATAATTTCTTTAATAAGAACATATTCAATTATGTATAATTCTTGTGTGAGTAAATGCTTGGCATATGAAGAAGGCAATGATTTTTCTCGAGGATTTTAAACGCATACATGGGAAATTTGAGAAGGTTCTAGAGGAAATCTGAGAAAATTCAAAACTGAAATTTATGTTCATAAAAAACACAATCTTTGTGCATTTTAACGCGTAAAAGATAATTAAATTTTTTGAGGGTTGATGTCATCAATTAATTCATAATTTTCTATTTTATTTTGATGTCTATGAGGATGGATCTTATGAGAATTGATGTGCTTTGTTATTTTTTATTACATTTATGGGTCAGGTTTATTGGTGCAAGTTGTTTCCATTTTACACTTTAGGATTTCATAGTACAGTTCGTTTTCCCTTTATTTCTTTTCCTCAAATTGGTGTCTTCTATCTATATTCTTTCATCTAAATTGTTTTGTGATTTGTTTTGTACTCATTAATGAGTGCTACATCATTACATATAGATTCCTATTTTTGCAGTGGGAATTTTAATCACCATTGAATTTCTACTCAGATATTTTGTAGAATCTTTGATTTTGTCAACTTTTATATTCTCATTTGAAACAAAATAAGTGTGCTTTTTAATTTTGCATCGAAAATTCTATTTTGTACCTAAAGGTTGGAAACTAAAATTTTTTATCGCTTGTGGGTTTTTTTAATTTATTGCATCCAAATTTGTATGAGTGAACTCTAAGTCATATGATGTTCTATATCACCTGATCCAATCATGCCTTTGCCC
>NEWO01000010.1:4213473-4223669 GCA_003013225.1 Phalaenopsis aphrodite | reverse complement strand
TAAGGAAGGTTTGAGATCACAAAACATCATTGATTTTTTACCTGACAGCTTATTTACCCACATACCGTCATATGTATTGTGGGCCATAATTCTAAATTGAACTTTTGGCCACCATGGATTGTTTCTTGCTTCGCCAAGTAACCAAGTTCCCTCACACATAAGTGCGATACCTTGTAATTTATTTATCCTAATCAGCATAAATAAATTTCTTCAATATCTTTAATTGAAATCGTCTTAAATTACAATCCTTTTCTAGCATCCCTTCTTAGGTATTGCGGATTTTGACATAAAACCCCCAAATATTCTTCCACGGGACTGTCCATTAAATGGCTCACTGTGTTCTTGTAAAGTCGTCATTACTAGTCATGCGTGAGAGAGGTAAATGAGCTTCCCAACTAGCCTATGGTATCCATCTTTTAACATAAGGTGGTTTCTTTTGCCTATTCTTTTTTTTTTTTTTTGTTCATAGGTTGTTAGATGGTTTAAAGCACTTTGGTTCGATTAGTAGATCTTGAATAAATTCTCATTAGTTAATGGAAATACCATTCATATAATGAGCCACTTCCATGCCAAGAAAGTATTTGAGACAACCTAAGTCTTTGATCTCAAGCTATGTAGCAAGAAGGTCTTCAGTTTATTCATCTATTTCTGATCATCTTTACTGGGAACAATATCATCTACATATATTATGAGAATGATCATTTTTTATTCTAGATAGAATTTGATGAATATGATATTCTTTGACAGGAACCGAGCAAGCTTACATGCCTTCACCACTGTTTGTAAATCTGCGAAACCATTTATGTGGAGTTTGCTTTAGACACAATGAATTTTGGAGTTGCAAACTTTGTTAGTATTTTTTTGAGTAAAAACATGGAGGAATATATATTTAGATTTCTTTCTCCAAGTAACCATTAAGGAATGTGTTCTCGACATACATTTATAAAAGGAACAATTTAATTTGTTGCTACTGCTAGGGAAACTTTGATTGCATTGAGTTTGGCTTCTAGGGAGAATATCTCTTCATAATCAATTCTATAGAATTGAACCAATCCCTTTTGTAATTAGTTAACCCTTAAATCTATCCTAATTGCTATATGCATTGTATTTGATAATGAAACTCCACTTGCATCCAAGTAGTCTTTTCCTATTTGTAAATCTGAAATTCCAGAGTTTCACTTTTTTTCTCTAGTGCCTAGATTTCTTCCATTATAACAATCTTTCATTCAGTTGGCGGAGAGTTTTTTGCATGTTATTTGAAATTCACAAAATTGCCAGAATGGTGATAAATGCCCAAATGATGAGGGCCAATCTTTCATATGAAACTAAGTTGTAGATCAAATATTGTGTATGAGATCTCACACTTTTGATAAGGACAATAGGGAGATAAAGATCATTAGCAGGCATAATAAATCAGATTCAATCAGATATTGCTTTGGCAAGTTTCAGGAATCGATTTAGATTCATGGCTTTGCTTGAGTGGCATTGATTGATCTACATTTTTTTGAATGTTGTCAAGTGGTTTGCATTCTCCGAGTTTTCATTTCCTTGAATAGAAAATCACTTCCTGGTTTATTCTTTGTGTGGTTCTCGGATTTCGAGAGTTTGTTTGAGTTTGTGGTTGAGGTGGTTCAATGTTAAAGTGTGGTTGAAGCTGTGGCCGAATGAGGTTGCTTGACATTTCAAGTCTCCCAAAGCTAATATTCTTGTGCGATAGGATTCTCCCCCTGAATTGAAAGTTTGTGATGGCAGGGCTGATTGTTAAAGGATGCCATATCCATGGAGTTATAATTTTTTGTTATTGATGAAGAATCTTTGTAACCTTTCCAATTTGGAGTTTACCCAAGAAATATGCATTTGAGAGATTTTGGTTAAGTTTGTTTTAAGGTTGTTGATTTATGTGAACATTGAGTGCAATTGAATACATTAATGGGAAAGGTGGAGACAATTTAGATGTTTGGAAATGAGGCAAGGAGTGTTTGGCATGGGGTGTTGAATTTCATGACTCAGGTGGCATTCTATTGATGAGTTTTGTCGTTGAACCCAGGGATGTTTTAGAATGTGAGAAGAAATGTTTTAGAATGTGAGAAGAAAACATAAAGAGGCTAACTTCTAATACATGTTGATTTTTTCTGATTAAAGAATTCCATTATTTTAGGATGTTTCAACACATGAATTTTGATGCGCTATTTTTAGCTTGAAGGGTAAGATCATAAGAACCAATAATTGAGTGGTAGTATTCTCTCTTATTATTTGTTTTGAAGAATTGTGTTTTATTGGAATTAAGTTTGAATCATATTGAAATTTTGGAATAAGTTTTTTCTCTTAAAGTAGTCGGGTGAAAAAAAAAAACGAATTTGAGCCATGAGGTGATAAATGACAAAACATGTTTCAACTCTTTTTTTTTTTACAACTATGAAGTTTTAAGTAAAGCATAATTGTCTGCTATGCCTATTTTGTATCCGCAACTTATTTTATATGTTGTGGTTTTGCAATGGTCTTATTAGATTTATCATCTAAGTTGCACCATTCTTTTAGCCAAAAGCATATTTTACTTCTTTTTTTTTTAATATGCTTGAGTAACAAGGACTATCTAAAGTATTATCTTTAGTAACACGAAAGTAATGGTCTCTCATGGACTAAGGGTCTATTTGGGGCAGTTGCAGCTGTTTGAAGAAGCTGTTATTCAAAAAGCTGCAGTGGCAATTTTTTTTTTTCAAAAGTCGGACCATAATTTTTTAACAACCATCACATTTAGTAAAGTTCTGCTGCAAAACGCAGCTTTCAGCTGCAGTTTTTTTAAAAACCAGGTAAAACATAGTTTTGCCAAATAGGAAAATTGCGGTGCGACGCGTACCACCGACCCAAATGCACCCTAAGTTTGGATCAATTTTGCATATTTGAGATATTGAAATGAGATAAAGGGCTTCTTGTTGCTATTGTTGTTGTTGAGATACTGAAATGTAGGGGTGTAAACAAGTCGAACACGAGAGAGCCCAGGCTCAGCTCGTGTTCGGCTCGTTTATATTTCGAGCTCAAAAAGTGTGTCCGTGTTCATCTCGTTTGCTTAGCGAGTCGAACACGAGCCGTTCACGAACAAAGAGTCATTTTGACAAAACCCTAATCACGTAGCATAAAATGTTAATGATTGAGACAAAATGTAAAACATCTTTTGAATCTAATTTAATATTTTTAATTCTATTTTCTTCATTAATACTTTTAATTGATTATAAATTTTTGTAACCTTGTAGTTAATTAAATTTTTTAAAAATACTATTTGATCAAAGATACATACATACATATATATATATATATATATATATATATATATACATACATATATATATATATATATATACATATAGATATATAAAAAATTGATTAGTAGTATTTCGAGCCAAAACGAGCTGAACACGAACGAACAAATATTTGTTCGTGTTCGACTCGTTAACTTAGCGAACGAGCCGAACACGAGTTGTTCGCGAACAACGAGCCGATTTGACAGCCCTACTGAAATGAGAACAATTCTGTATAAGAGTGTTTACCCGTGGGACAATTGTTGATCATTTTGTGAAGTCGAGAGATTGAATTGGAGAAATGTTAAACTTTGGATTAAATTGATCACTCATGAATTATTAATAGATTATTTTGGAGTTTAACTCGTCAAACATTTGTTATATTTGAAAAACTATGACTTGCCTTTAGGTCCCTCACCCACCATTCTTAGCTTTTGGTTTGAATATGGTATTGATCATTGGTGTATTCAACCCAATTTTGCTCTTCCTTTTGTCAATCCTTTTGTCTATCCTTTTTAACAAGTGATATTAGAGCCAATGATTTTGCTAGGATCTTGGTTCCCATGGTTGAGCAAAGTTCGTGTTTGAACAACTCTATCAGCTATCATATGAATGAGTGGGCTTTCAATGATATCGAAGGGAGCCCAAACCACCACGAAAGACACAATTATTATTACTAAATTCAAAATGTTACAAACAAGACTCTCGTGAAGATGAAATAAACGACAATAAACATAAAATACACCCTAAGGCCAAGGCGTGGGGGGTGGGTGGCGGCTGGCCAGCGGGATGAAGACGGGTTTGGTAAAGGCAACAACAGTAGGATGGGTGGAAGGGAATCATCATTGATTGGATTTGGTGGAGTGGGCTGCGACAGATGTTGGAGGGGTTTGGACGAGCTGCTGCAGCGGCTGGAGGGGTTGGAAGCAGGTGACGATGGCATTGACTGAATGGGGAGATGCCTGGCGGTCTGTCTGGTAGGTGGAGAAGGTCGGCGACCTTATGGAGTAGAGTTGGAATGATGGTAGGCTGTTGGAAGGTGGCAAAAAGGGGTAGCTAGCAGCAGGAAGAGGGCTGGAAGGGGCCTGTACGACTGCTGGGAGGTGGCCGAAGATCTGGGTGACAGTCGGGATTGGCCTTGAGGCCTGTGCGTTTCCTAGAAGGTGGCTTGCAACTGATGGAAGGGGGCTAGAGGCCTAGACTAACAGAGAAGACGGTTTGCGGCTGCTAGAAACGGGGCCAGAGAGGCTCCAGAAGGATAAATGTCTTGTCGGGGTCGAGCTACAGCCGAAGCACCACCCGGACCCTTGGAGACGGTCACCACCTCAGACGAGTTACAACCAACACATTCTCGTTGTCAGGTACAACCCTCAGAGAGGAAAAATGCCTCAAAGGCAGCAACTGAAATTAACAATCATCAAAAACCCCTCCACCCTAGGCAAACACAATATAATATAAAAGATCCTAGCACAAAGAAATAAGAATGAATTTGAAATTGGGATAGAAGTGGAAGGTGGTAGAAAAGGTAGGCAGTGTATATGGGGGAATTAGAATTGGAAAGAAATAGAAATAGAAAAGGAGATAGGAAAGACAAACAATAGAATAAGAAAGAATTGGAGTTGGATAGAAATAGAAAAGGGAATTGATGAAGAAAAGAGAGGGAGAGAGAGGGAAGGGGTGGATCGTGGTATTGTAGCAGCTATAGTACTGCAATCTGGTAAGCTCTTGTGCCACTTAGTGCTTAAAACTTGATGATATTGAAAGCTTCCATTTTATGGAGTGATAAGCGATGTTATGTGCTTTTGTTCGAGGGGGAGTTTTGCTAATGCGCGCGATAATATTTGGTAGTCCTATTTCTTGTGGTTAAAAAATATATTGGTGTTGAAACAAAAGCGGTTGGCCCCACCCATATGATTAAGCTTTTGGGTTCAGGCCCAATTTTTTCTATATAGATTAGATATCATGGGTTATGCGGGCAACCTTTGATATTTACCAATGCATAAATAACAATCATGAGGATGACTCGTATGCACATGTTTTTTCTTGGGACATCCAGTCACTTAGTAGGTACTTGAAAATGCAAATGTTAACTTGCATCTTTCTTTTAGTGAGTTATTTGTTTAAACTTGATATAACATTTAAGAATGAATAACTAATAGTTACTTTGATTTGCATGGGCGGATAATAATATTATGGAGATTTTCTTGTACTACATTCTGCGTTTCTTAATAGGACTAAGCAGTAGTTATGATGCTTTTCTGCATGGGGATGGGCTTACATGTCTTGGTGATAGTAAGGTATATTTTGCTTTATAATTACATATCATATCGGTTATTGAAGTAATATCAATGGCGATGCTGCCTAGATTGCTTGAAGCATCTCATTATTTCTTCAGCATGTGTTGGACAGGATAAACTGCTTCTCCTTGGCTGTTTCAATTTTTCTATCATCTTATATTTTGCATTATGATCAACGATTCCTTTAATTTATCCTTTTTTACTTGCAATGATATTTTTTAACTATTTTTTGTTTGCTTTTTAGATCATACCAGCAAAGTCCTTGATACCTTTACGTTCTGAATATTGATACGTCTCTACTATTGTCGCAGGATCAAGTTCCTCCATTTCCTTCTGAAACTTCAGTGTCTATTATAGAAGAAGAGCTCGGCAATCCTGTTGACGAGATTTTTGATAGATTTGATTACGAACCCATTGCTGCTGCCAGTCTTGGTAATGTTGGACAAATCAATAAATTTGGTTTCTAAGTTATCCTAACTTATTTTTCATGTTTGCCTTCATTATTTTATAGTTTGCTTGTTTCATCCACTTCTATAACACAAGCAAATAACATACATCTTTGTTGACCAGGCCAGGTGCATCGTGCGAGCTTGAAGGGGCAGGAAGTGGTTATTAAAGTACAGAGACCAGGATTGAAGGACCTATTTGACATCGATTTGAAGAACTTGAGGGTAGGTCATACAAACTCTGAAAGAAGAGTTCATTTTGGCTTGAGATACTGTCTCCAGGAAAATTGAAGATATTAGTCAAGTTATATTGTTTGTGCCTGCCGTGTTTTAGATTGCTTCTCTTTTCAATTGAGCCCTAGATTGAAGGTGCTTTAACCTTATGCTTCAAGTTTCAGTTGGCTTTGCAAGGTGCATCTGATATTTGCGAAGCCCGTTTGCTTGTTTGAGTTGAAGTATTTGCCAGCTTATTTTTTTTGCAGTCTTTGGTGTGCTTTGTCTACAAACGGATGCTTTTTATCCAGTTTAAGATCTCATTCCTATTAATAGTGTGGATTCATGGCATTACAGGTAATTGCTGAATACCTTCAGAAAATAGACCCAAAATCAGATGGTGCCAAGAGAGATTGGGTTGCTATCTATGACGAGTGTGCTACTGTCCTATATCAGGTTAGCTATATTACTTATGAATCAAGATTTCTTTGCCAATTTTATTTCTTTCCATTGATGCGTGAGAAATTTAGATGAGCCTCTTGTATTTATTCATCTTCTTATGTAACATACTGAAAGGAACAAATCATTTATTGGAGAAGTTTTTTGGCACACTCATAGTATATTAACTGATTTTAGCATTTATAAGGCAGACCTTTGTATTTCCTTTAACGGTCCCGTTTTTGGGGAAGAAGAAATGAAGGGTCGGGGTTGGGTAAATTAATGAAAGGGGGGAGAAAAAGCGTTAAGATCGGAAAGCCGAACAGGTAAGTTCTCCTATAAATGTGTCCTATGAGGGAGGCGATACCTACCTAAGAGTTAAACGACGACGTCGCTATCAAGCAAAGGAAAATGCAGCACCAATATCGTGCAGAGGAAGAGGAAGTAGGCTTGAGCGGGAGAATCGAAGCCATGTGCAGGTCCGATTGAAGAAGAAGACTCGAACCCTAGCCGTTCGAAGAAGAAGAAATAGTGGCTCATAGAGGAAGGAGGCCTTAACGCGTGGATCACAAAGATGAAAGAGAAGTGTGAAGCATTCCCCGCTCGATCAAAAGCTCTGAGAGGAAGAGAGGTCGCAAGATTTTCTTCTGTGTGCTTAAGGAAGACATGCTAAGGGGAGGAAAGTTCGAACAAGTAAGGGATTAATAAATTGATAATAATAATAATAATAATAATAATAATAATGAAAATAAAAGATATATATATATATATATATATATATTATAAATAGAAATTAAGCGTGATTGTATAAAGAAAAAAATTAAAATTTAACTAATGAAAAGCTAATAGTTTATTTAAAAATAGTAAATTAATAAAAATTTTATATCGTGTTATATGCTTTCGATTTTAGAAGAATTGACGTCAAGGCAAATAACAAATTAGTCGGCATTGAGGTGAGTACTTGTACTTTTAAACTATAGTAATAATTTGTTTCTTGTCAAAATATTCGTAGTTGATGACATTTGTGGATGCTTTATTCTAATTGAGATGTTTTTTCTTTATTAATCATATCATGACTATGATTATAGCTATTTACTTGTGCATTTTAGTGTATGTTTTATATAGTATGATTGAATACGATGAATATATGTTTATGTTGATTGCTTGTACGTGCATGACTTGCTATGATGGAACACATCTTGATGATACAAGTGAGAGAACACTAATGTACCCATAAATTAAAAAAGATATTGATATTGAAGTACTTTAAGTGGTACAAATTTTATACGGTGCCAACTGTGACAGTTGTATAGATATGAAATGATATTGATATGAGAATGAGTAAATATATATTTATATACATGCCTTTTAATAACATGTCAAATGTTTATATTGATTTATAAATAAACTTAACTGACCTACATATTGTTCTTTCTTTTTCTTGTTTTGCTGTAATTTAGAAGTATAAGTATTCACTGTCTCGTTTAGCTTACAATTGTTTTAACTAACTTTTTAGGTTTAATTAAATTATTAAAAGATGAACGATAGACGAGAAAATATTTATAAAAGATGCGGAGAACCATCAACAAGATAATTTTAAATTTTACATCTTTAATTTAAATTGATTAGTGACTCTTTCATATGTTAAAAGCAAGTTATAAAAAATAAAGGTCGGAAATTTAATTCTTTCCGTCTGACTGTCCATTCCCGTCTTGATTACTTCCAAGCCTCGGGCCGGGCTGTGAAATTTCCATCAGCTTTTATTATCATGCAGCTTGGCAGCGTTTCTGTTTCTGTTAATTATATTGGATTATTATATATTCTACTTCTGATATTATTAAACTCATATATTCAGGAGATAGACTATACAAAAGAGGCAGCTAATGCTGAACTATTTTCAAGCAACTTCAAAGATATGGAATATGTTAAAGTGCCGAAGGTTTTCTGGGAATACACCACCCCACAGGTTTACATTTCACTTATCAGGCACAGCGTTCACCTGATACACAAATGCTATTTTGTTCGTGCCAACTAAGTGCTTTAGCTGGATTCAGGTGTTGACAATGGAATATGTTCCGGGAATTAAAATAAACAGAATAAAACAGCTAGATCAATTGGGTGTTGATCGGCAAAGGTAAGCATTTCTCAACCAATGCAATTTTTTTTTCTACAACAGGTGATAGAAATACTCGTATACCAGTGTATTTTTATGTTTCTTTCTATTTCATAATTTATCGTTATTTGGCACTTTAACTGAGATGAATTTTTTTTTTCCAGATTGGGTAGGTATGCTGTGGAATCATATCTTGAGCAGATTCTATCTCATGGATTTTTCCATGCTGACCCAGTGAGTTACATTATAAGCATGAGTTCTTTATAGTAAATTTTTCTCCATTAATCATTTCCCAATGGAATATCAACGTAAATCAAAGATAGCAAATATTATCTACCCTTATGTGATATGTTCTTATTTTGCAAATAATAGGTTAAAAAAATTATTATGCTTAATAAAAAAAGCATCCATAGAGGCAACATTTAGAAATTAGAGCACCATTTACATGAGCATGCGTGTAATTATTTATTAAAAAAATATACTATTGGCTGTGTAAATCATATTTCACGGATGCTATATTGTTACATTTGAATCAAACGTAGATTGCTAGAGATAATTAAAATACGTGGAATATTAGAAGTGTTTTATTATCAGAATGTATAATAAGTGCACAATTTGCAGACGCTGAAAGGCTATATTTTAAAGGTGGGTGGGAAATTACAAAGAAAGAGATAGGGATTAAGGACATAACAATTGCATTGTTTTAATTTCCTAGCACATTATTTTGTTATTTCTATTATCCATGCTTTCTTGTTGCAGCACCCTGGAAATATTGCTGTTGATGATGTCAATGGTGGGAGACTTATTTTCTATGATTTTGGAATGATGGGAAGGTTTACCGGCTTTCTTCTTTTGATCTGTTTGCATTTTACTCAATTTTTAGTAACATTTGAATTTGATTTTCTTCATTTCTAATTACTTCCTTTCATGAACATACAGCATTAGTCCAAATATCAGGGAAGGGCTACTCGAGGCATTCTATGGGGTTTATGAGAAAGACCCTGATAGAGTAAAGTTCCCTGCATCCTTGAACGCTAATCAGCTGCATACTTTCATTAGAAGTGAATATTATGCTGTGACTCTGCAAATTTACATGTTATTGTGCGGGCAAACTATGTTCAAAATAGTATTTAAGATGAAGCAAATGAATGCACTTGTTTGACGTCATGCTTTACCTTTTTTTTTTCATTTGAAATAATAGTCTTTAACTAGATAATCATCCCCTTCAGATAAGGTCTCGATTCATGAGAATGGTGGCTGGAGCGTGTCTAATGCGGAATCTGGGACTTATAGATATTACTTCAGTTATTGCGGTCGCCTGCAGTTTTGATATTCCATGTCTTTATTATGTACCATCTTGATAGTTATAAAAGTTAATGGTTTATTTCCATTT
>NEWO01000010.1:4145047-4204188 GCA_003013225.1 Phalaenopsis aphrodite | reverse complement strand
GTATGAAACATTTTTAGAAGTGTTGGTGCTACATATGTTTCATCCCCACAAGTAGTATCAAAGTTAGGTTTTTTGAAGACTTTTGATTCAAGTGGAAGCAATATCAAACGAAGCGAGGTACTATGTTGAGAAGTTCAATTGATCAAAATTTACGTTCTGGAAGATGCAAATGGAAGATCAAGTCCTATGTGGTGTTGAGGTGTGTCCCTGAAGTGTTTGGGCCTGAAAAAAATTCAATCTTTTATTCTGTAATGTCGGAGAAGTGACGGGGTGTTATTGTCTGATACGTGATCGACATGAGTATGAAACATTTTTAGAAGTGTTGGTGCTATATATGTTTTCATCCTCACAAGTAGTATCAGAGTGAGGTTTTTTGAAGACTTTAGATTCAAGTGGGAGCAATGTCAAACGAAGCGAAGTACAATGTTGAGAAGTTCAATTGATCAAAATTTACGTTCTAGAAGATGCAAATAGAAAATTTGTTGTATCAAAAGAAACTGCATCTGCCACTGTAAGGAATTGCCAAAAATTCTGAATCAATGATTATGGAAAAATGAGAAGTGCATGATCAAACAACTCTATATTTGATTTGTCTTTCACTTTCTTAATTGGTTACTTTCAACATAGTGAATGAGAAAACTACGGTTGATCTCACGATGACACTGACAATGGTGTATGAAAAACTTTCAACGTTAAATAATATTTTTCTGATTAAGAGATTATTCAACATGAATATAGTGAAATGTAGTTTGACAGCTGAACACTTGAATAATTTTGATAGTGTAACTAGGGCTGTCCAAACGACTTGTTGTTCGCGAATAACTCGTGTTCGGCTGTTAAACAACTCATGTTCGGCTTGTTTGTTAAGCTTAATGAGCTGAACACGAACAAATTTCTATGCTCGAAAAAAAACGAGTTGAACACGAATAAATATTTGTTCGCTCGTGTTTGGCTCGAAAAAAATAAAAAATAAAAAATTAAATAAAAATATAAATATATTTAATATTCTACGATGTTATTGGTGTAATTCGGTAGTGTAAAACTGCGAAATAACACCTGTTGTGTTATCGATGTTATTCCTCTGTCCGCAGTGTTATTGGTGTTATTCCGTGGAGTAACACCGCAGAATAACACCGATAACACCAATAATAGCTCGAAATAACACCAAACAACACTCGTTGTGCTATCGATATTATTCCATCGTACGCAGTGTTATTGGTGTTATTTTGCGGTGTTTTTAGAGGTATCAGTGTTATTCCGCCGTGTTACACCGCGGAATAACACCTTGGATTATGAGTGTCGGAATAACACCTTGGATTATGAGTATAAAGTATTAAGTATATTATATAAAGCAAAAAAAAATTATATTTATGCTCGTACACTATTGTTATAAGTTTTTCTAGTTAGAAAATTTATAATAATTGTTCATAACAGTGAAAAGATGCATATTAAATAGTACACTGATATAACTTTACAAACTTTTCTTTATATGAGTTTGAGCTCTACTCTGTTCATTTACAGCTCATGGTATAAAACATTAAAAATGTAAATTAGGATAAATATATTTTTAATGATGATAATTTACAGTTTAATAAGTGGATGATTAAGACCTTGATAAAATGTATATTTAATGATAATTTAATTACTTATTTGAAGATTTTTTTTGTATTCAAGTATCAATTTTCTTATATCATATGCATATGTATGTTATTTTGAAGTAAAAGTACTATAACAACATCAAACAAATAACTAGATAAATAAATTATAAATATTTCAATAATAATTTGTATGTCAAATATATTAAATTACAACCCGAACTTGATAAGAAAATNTGGAAGATGCAAATGGAAGATCAAGTCTTATGTGGTGTTGAGGTGTGTCCCAGAAGTGTTCGGGCCTGAAAAAAATTCAAACTTTTATTTTGTAATGTCGGAGAAGTGACGAGGTGTTTCAGACATGTATTATTGTCTGATACATGATCGACACAAGTATGACACATTTTTAGAAGTGTTGGTGCTATATATGTTTTCATCACTACAAGTAGTATTAGAGTGCAGTTTTTTTAATACTTTTTCAAGTGGGAGCAATGTCAAACGAAGCGAAGTACAATGTTGAGAAGTTCAATTGATCAAAATTTACTTTCTAGAAGATGCAAATGGAAAATTTGTTGTATCAAAAGAAACTGCATCTGCCACTGAAAGGAATCACCAAAAATTATGAATCAATGATTATGGAAAAATGAGAAGTGCATGATCGAACAACTCTATATTTGATTTGTCTTTCACTTTCTTAATCGGTTACTTTCAACATAGTGAATGAGAAAACTGTGGTTGATCTCACGGCGACACTGACAACGGTGTATGAAAAACTTTCAACATTAAATAATATTTTTTTGATTAAGAGATTATTCAACATGAAGACAGTGAAATGTAGTTTGACAGCTGAACACTTGAATAATTTTGATAGTGTAATTAGGGCTGTCCAAACTGCTTGTTGTTCGTGAACAACTTGTGTTCGGTTTGTTAAATAACTCATGTTCGTCTTGTTTGTTAAGCTTAATGAGCTGAACACGAACAAATTTTTAAGACGAGTCGAACACGAATAAATATTTTTTCGCTCATGTTTGACTCGAAAAAATAAAAAATAAAAAATAAATAAAAATATAAATATACTTAATATTACGCAATGTTATTGGTGTTATTCGGTAGTGTAAAACTGCGGAATGACACCCGAGTAACACCCGTTGTGTTATCGGTGTTATTCCTCTGTCTGCAGTGTTATTGGTGTTATTCTGTGGTGTAACACCGCAGAATAACATCGATAACACCAATAATAGCGCGAAATAACACCAAGTAACACTTATTATTCTGTCGTCTGCGGTGTTATTGATGTTATTTTGAGACGTTTTTAGTGGTATCGATGTTATTCTGTTGTGTTACACCGCGGAATAACACCGTGGATTATTGAGTATAAAGTATTATGTATATTATATAAAGCAAAAAAAATTATATTTATGTTCGTACACTATTGTTATAAGTTTTTCTAGTTAGAAAATTTATAATAATTGTTCATAACAGTGAAAAGATGCATATTAAATAGTACACTCGTATAACTTTATAAAACTTTTTTTATTTGAGTTTTAGCTCTACTTTGTTCATTTACAGCTCAAGATATAAAACATAAAATAAGTAAATTAGGATAAATGTATTTTTAATGATGATAATTTACTCTTTAATAAGTGGATGATTAAGATCTTGATAAAATGTATATTTATTGATAATTTAATTACTTATTTGAAGATTTTTTTTTTTGTATTCAAGTATCAATTTTCTTATATCATATGCATTTGTATGTTATTTTGAAGTAAAAGTTCCATAACAAAATCAAACAAATAACTAGATAAATAAATTATAAATATTTCAATAATAATTTGTATGTCAAATATATTAAATTACAACCCGAACTTGATAAGAAAATTAGTAAATAGGTTTAAAAAATATTTTGAAGGGAATGTACAAATATAGCACATAATTCTTATGTATTTACATATCTCACACCTAATAACACCAATAACATTGCGGAATAACACTGATAACACCAATAACACTGTAGAATTACACCAATAATACGAGAATAATAGCACAAAGTGTTATTCCACGGTATTATTTTATAATACAAGAATAATGCCCTAATAACACCAATAACACCGCAGAACAACACCTGATAGCACAACAATAACACCCTAGTATCATTTGCAATAACACCTGAGTAACACCTGCACTATTTGGGTGTTACTCTGGTGTTATTGCGGGTGTTTCTCAGGTGTTATCGCTGGGTTATCGGTGTTATTTAGCCGTCCGCGGTATTATTGACGTGATTCCACGACATTTAATATTCTACCGAGTCTATTTCGAGTCGAACACGAACACATTGTTCATGAGCTATTTCGAACAGAAGTCAAATTGGAACGAGCCGAACACGAGTAGAGGCTCAACTCGCTCAAGCTCGGCTCGTTTGCAGCCCTAAGTGAAACTAACCAGTGATGTTCTGTGTGCATGAAATTTGATGACGAGGTTAGGGCACTGTTAGATCTATATTTATTATCGTACTATTAGGATGAATTGGTCATGACGGCGTCACTTAAGTTAATATAAAATTAAACTTTGATGACATCGTGAGGTTAGTGTTGAATGAAGTTTACAAGAAGATGAGCTGTGAATGTTCTAGTTCTGGGTTAAATGTTGAGAACATGAAAGAATTTGGACAGGAATATAGGTAAAAGACTAATTCAAGTCTAGAAGAGGAAAGTTCAGGTCAGGAAAATGAAATAACAGTTGTAAATGCTGGAATTATGGGAAGAAAAGTCATTTCGAGATGGACTGCAAAGCTCCTTGGAAGGTTGTTTGTGGAGGTCAATACAAGAATCTCTCTACAAATATCTCCACGGGCGAAATTCAAGTCGACTCTTTAGTTTTATGCTTAGGACCGAATCTTGGATAGTAAACTCAGGCGTCCCATTTCATGCATGCCCCAACAAAGATGTGTTTAAAAATGACACTCAAAATGATCTAAGGAATGTATATTTAAGGGATAACAAGACATGCAATATTATAAGAAAGGGTGATGTTGATATCAAATTACCAAATAGATCAATCTGGAAGCTCAGTGAAGTTAGACATATTCCAAGCTTGAAGAAAATTCTGATCTCGATGAGCATACTGACAAAGTCAGAGTATGTGATTACTTTCATAGGTGATTTATGAAAGGTGACTAGAAGTCAATGGTGATGACTCGAGGCAACATTGAAAATACTCTTTACCTTCAACGAGATGACATAATCCATCGATGTGGATAAAACCAAGGTTGATGCAGGACTTTGGCATCACAGGCTTGGCCATATGAGTGTAAAGGATATGAATTATCTACTTTCTAAGAATAAGCTTAAGGGTTTGAAGAGAAAAAAAGCTTTTTTTCTCAAAAAGCGGATCAATGGTGAAGTCCTAGAAGCTAGAGCCACTGCATCTTGCTGTATGGGGTCATTCTTCAGTTTATTTCATTGGAGGTTGTCACTACTGTGTCATTTTTAGATTTGATCACGCCAGAAAGGTGCTTGTTTACTTCTTATAGCCCAAATCTGATGAATTTGGAGTGTTTGAGAAGTGGAAGTTCATGGTAAATAATGAAACAAATGAGGTTGAAGTGTCTCGGATCTGATAATGATAAGTATCGTGATTAAAGGTTCACAAGTTATTGTGCTTCANGATCTGATAATGATAAGTATAGTGATTAAAGGTTCACAAGTTATTGTGCTTCAAAGGATCATGAATGAGTTGTCTTTCAGTACCCTTAAAGGAAATATTACCTGAAGAAGCCTGGAGTGACAACTAGGTAAATCTATCACTTGAATATATTTAGTTATTTTGCATATGTTCATATTGATGCATGATTCAAGAGTAAACTTGATTTAAAATCTATCTAGTGCACTTTCATTGGGTATAACTAATGAATTTGGGCAAAAATTTTGGGATTATCAAAATAAAAAAATTATCAGGAGCATGGATGTTACTTTCAATGAAATGGAGATGTACAAGGATAGGAGCAGAATTCTGGATTACCCGTTCAGTTACTTCTGAAGAGTCCAAATGTGTTGAGATAGAAGACACTGATGATCAGAAAGGCAGAGAAAGATGTGCTCAATCATATAAAACACATGAAGTTCCTCAGTCACCTATTACTAATGTCAGGAGGTTCAACAAAATTGCGAGACCTACATAGAGGTATTCTCTTTTTTTGTACTATTTGTTGCTAACAAATAGTTGTGAACCAGTATTATGAAGAAACCACTCAAGTTGAAGTTTCAAGGGAGTACGAGGTTGTCATGAATGACGAGATACAATCACTGAGGTCAAATCAGACTTGAGATTTGGTTGAATTACCAGATGACAAAAGAGCAAAAGTGTCTGCACAATAAGTGAGTCTACAGGTTGATAGATGAGTCAAACGGTAGCAAACGCAATAATACAAAACTTATTATGAAAGGGTTTCAACATAAAAAGTGGACATTATTGAGATCTTTTCTTTTCTAAGGAAGATGATAACTGTCATGATTGTGTTGAGCTTAATAACAGATGAAGATTTACATCTGAAACAAATAGATGTAAAGACAACCTTCTTACATTGAGATTTGGAAGAGGAATTATATATGATGCATGATGCACTCACAAGGTTATGAGGGTCCAGGGAAAAAAAATGATTTTGTTTGGAGGTTGAAGAAGAGCATCTATGGCTTTAAGCAGACCTTGAGATAGTGATACATGAGGTTTTACACGTTCATGTCCGACAATGAGTACATGAAGTGCTAGGCAGGCCATTGTTGCTTCATAAAAAAAAAAAAATTTATATCTTGATTTTTTTTTGTGAATAACATGCTGGTTGCAATGACCGATATGGAGAAAATCAGGGACTTAAATGATTGGATGCACCTGCACCAAGTGCATAGGTGCAAAATCATGGTTTTGCTCGTTTTAGATATGAAAACATAATCATTGGAATTCCTGCATCATTGGAGGGCACCTTGGCACTACCCTTCTTTCAGCAAACCTGAGTGAGCTGAAAGTTGGCGCTCGTGAGTGGCGCTACGGTGCCAGGAGCGGTTTGTACACAATTAGGGATTTAAGCACTTGTTTGACTAAGGATCATTGATACTCTCGCACTATATCCTTGTCAGTGTGTAACAGGTGCAGAATAACGTGTGTCGAGAAGGTGGATTTTAGCAAGCAATTTCTCTTGTGAGATTAAGAGAGGAAGGAGTGTGAATTGCTATAAGCTCCAATGCTATAGATAGTGAATTTGAGTGGACTAATTTTGTTCTATTCTCCTTTTCATAGTGGAATATTTGGTGTGATCTGACTTTGTTGTTTTTCCCATTTTCAGTGTTTTTCACTGTAAATCTTTGTATGCTTTTTCTAGATTTCTTTGTTGTACGCTTTTGTTAAATTTATTGTTCTGGATCTCTTGAATTGGTGTGTTTTGCTATAGTATAGTTTTGATTGTGAATCGATCAAATCCCAATTTTCCATCCCAACAATATCATGGCATTTCAGCTCCCAAACTACCTACATGATTTCTGAAATATTCTGTTCCATTTCTGAAATACTGCCCCGTGCANGTTCATGGTAAATAATGAAACAAATGAGGTTGAAGTGTCTCGGATCTGATAATGATAAGTATCGTGATTAAAGGTTCACAAGTTATTGTGCTTCAGAGGATCATGAATGAGTTCATGAATGAGTTCATTGTTCCAAGAACATCGCAACAAAATGTTGTGGTTGAGTGCTTGAATATAATTATTACAGAGCATGCCATGAGAATGGGATTGTATGCAGGCTTGTCAAAGTAATTCTGGGTGGAAGCAGTGAACACTACTATTTATCTGGATCAATCATGGTCTTTCAGTACCCTTAAAGGAAATATTACCTGAAGAAGCTTGGAGTGACAAATAGGTAAATCTATCACTTGAGACTATTTAGTTATTTTGCATATGTTCATGTTGATGCATGATTCAAAAGTAAACTTGATTTAAAATCTATCTAGTGCACTTTCACTGGGTATGACTAATGAATTTGGGCAAAAAATTTGGGATTATCAAAATAAAAAATTTATCAGGAGCATGATTGTTACTTTCAATGAAATGGAGATGTACAAGGATAGCAACAGAACTCTGGATTACCCGTCAGTTACTTCTGAAGAGTCCAAATATGTTGAGATAGAAGACACTGGTAGAAGCATGAATATAATTATCACAAAGCATGCCATGAGAATGAGATTGTATGCGGGCTTGTCAAAGCAATTCTAGGTAGAAGCAGTGAGCACTACTATTTATCTGATTAATCATTATCTTTCAGTACTTTTAAAGGAAAAGTTATCTAAAAAAACATGGAGTGACAAATAAGTAAATCTATCTCTCGAATATATTTAGTTATTTTGCATATGTTCATGCTGATGCATGATTCAAGAGTAAACTTGATTTAAAATCTGTTTAGTGCACTTCGTTGGGTGTGACTGATGAATTTGGGCAAAAAGTTTGGGATTATCAAAGTAAAAAAAATATCAGGACATGGATGTTACTTTCAATGAAATGAAGATGTACAAGTATAGGAGTAGAACTCTGGATTACCCGTCAGTTACTTCTGAAGAGTCCAAATATCTTGAGATTGAAGACACTGGTGATCAGGAGGATAGAGAAAGGAGAAGTGCTCAATCATATAAAACACAGAAGTTCCTCTATCACCTATTACTGAAGTCAGGAGGTTTAACAAAATTGCGAGGCCTACACAGAGGTATTCTCATTTTTTTTGCTATTTGTTGCTAACAAATAATTATGAACTACAGTGTTATGAAGAGACCACTCTATGAATGACAAGATGCAGTCACTGAGGTCAAATCAGACTTGATCGATTGAATTACTAGATGACACAAAACAAAAGAGCACTGCATAATAAGTGAGTCTACAGGTTGAAAGATGAGTCAGAGGGTAGCAGACGTTGCAAGACAATTTATTATGAAAAGGGTTTCAACAGAAGAAGCAGACAATGCTGAGATTTTATCTTTTGTAATGAAGATGATAATTGTCAAGGTATTGTTGAGCTTAATAGCTGATGAAGATCTACATCTGAAGCAAATGGATGTAAAAACAACTTTCTTACGTTGAGATCTGAAAGAGGAATTATATATGATGCACTCACATGGTTATGAGGGTTCAGGTAAAAAAAATTGTTTGCAGGTTTAAGGAGTGCATCTATGGCTTTATGCAAGCTCGAGATAGTGGTATATGATGTTTGACACGTTCATGTCCCATGGTGAGTATATGAAGTGCTAGGCAAACCACTGTTGCTTCATAAAAATATTTTTGTAATTGTTATATCTTTTTTTTTGTGGATGACATGCTGATTGCAGGGGCCGATATAGAGAAAATCAGGGACTTAAAGAACTGGGTGCGCCTGCGCCTCAAAGTAGCACCAAGTTGGGCCCCAAGTGCACAGGCGCAATGCCACGATTTTGCTCTTTCAGATATAGAAACATAACCATTGGAATTCTTGCACCATAGGAGGAGGCCTAGGCACCACTCTTCCTTCAGCAAACCTGAGCGAGTGGAAAGTCGGTGCTCGTGAGTGGCGCTACGGTGCCAGGAGCGGTTTGTACACAGTTAGGGATTTAAGCCCTTGTTTTACTAAGGATCAATGATACTCTCGCTGTATTTGACAGTGTGTAACAGAGGTGGCACAATGTCTATGCCGAGACGGTGGATTTTGACAAGCAATTTCTCTTGTGAGATCAAGAGAGGAATGAGCGTGAATTGATATCAGCTCCAATGGTGTAGACAGTGAATGTAAATGGTCTAATTTTGTATTATTCTCCTTTTCATATTGGAACATTTGGTGCGGTTTGACTTTGTTGTTTTTCCCGTTCTCACTGTTTTTCACATTAAACCTGTGTGGTTTTTCCAGATTTCTTTGTTGTACGCTTTTGTTAAATTTATTGTTCCGGATCTCTCAAATCAGTTTGTTTTCTGTAGTATAGTTTTGGTTGTTAATCGATAAAATCCCAAGTTTCCATCCCAACAATATCATGGCATTTCAGCTCCCAAACTACCTACATGATTTCTGAAATATTCTGTTCCATTTCTGAAATACTGCCCCGTGCATTTGGCAGGCAGTCGCTGCTGGAAGTCTAATCAACCTGGCCACAATCCTATACTTCAATTCAGTTCGGGTAAGAAAATATTCGAGCACATTTATGCATTTCATGCTCATCTTTTAATATCATTTTCATCTCATTTGTTTCCCGTCCAGTTTCCTGCCATGGCCGCTTATGTTCTCTCTGCACTTTTTGGTGCCCAAGTCCTTCTCGGCATTCTAAAGATGAAGAAATTAAACCAGCAAGAAAGATTGATAACGGGAACTGCTTAATCCTTTTGGTAAACGATTTTTCCTTCTACTTCTTCATATATATGTTCCAATTTTTACATTTATTTCTTCTTATGTTTATGATTCATGTATATATCTCCTTCGAAACCTTATTTGCTAGAAGAACTTTCTTTGTATTTACTTCTGTACAAGCGTTACAGGAGCACCATAATATTATTAATCCCGTCTTTGTCTTATAATGAAATTTTAGTAAGAATGCGGCTCGAGACCTCTCCGTCCTTATGTAGTTTTTTCGAGTAATTTACATGCATACCAAATATTTTTTATGTATTTACATATCCAGTACTTAATGATATTTACACTTGTAACATCTGGTGTTACAAATCTACGCATGAAATATATTTTTGATGTGATGTTAAAGATTTGAGTGATAAACACGTAAATATGAATGTTTTGCTGTTTTGTATGTAAATACATGAGAATTGTGTGGTGTGTATGTAAATGCACCTAATGTTTTTCATGATCCAATGAGCCACTAATCCTTTTCACAATAATAAGAGTCGTCAAAACTTAAATCTCAACTCACTGGTAGAATGTTATCATTTCACAGAAAATGGACACATAATTTGATAAATTAAGCTTCATTAAGCGCATTATAGGAAGAAATTATTAGGCACAATTAATATTTATCTTGAGAGCTAGATGCGGAGTATACCCAATCAGTATACAGATGTGTATTGTGTAATCTGCATGTAGAGCTGCATATTACTGTAAAAAAGTCTCATTAATCAACTAAAAATACACATATATTACTGACACGGTTGGGGAGGGGACGCCAGACTCGCCCTCTCTTTAGGACTTGGGTTGCCGCCCGCTCCTAATGGCAATAAGAGTATTTTCGTATGTTTGCTTTTATTAGATTTTGGTTGTTTTGTTGATTATAAATATGTAATCGATTATTGTTTTAAGTGTGTTTTGTTCATTTGAGTTTTGTGAGAGTCTGTGCTGTCTTTGTGGTTGCCATATGTGGATGATTCTGTATCCACGATGTTGGGTGGTGGCAACTATTTCCCGTCGATGTTGGTGGCGACATCCTGAGTCTCCTTCCTTCGCCAGAGTAAGAGTAATACGTTTTTACAAAAAAAAAAGGAAGATTTATGTACAAGCCATACATTTTTTATGTATTTGCATATCCAAGATATAAACTTTGATATTTACAGTAATACCATTATATCCTTGCCTAAAAATATGTATCTCCTTTTAAAAACAGTGTGATGGTGATATTTTTTATATGATACGAAAGATTTGAGTGGTAGAAATGTAAAAAAAAATAAAGTTTAGGTTTTGGATATGTAAATTCATAAGAGTCGTGGAGTATGCATGCAAATGCACCAAATGTTTAGGACAACCAAAAGTTATTGTATTTCTTTTATTTATGTTATGATATGTCTTTTTTATTTTTCTTAAGAATCCTATAAAAATTAAAAAAACATGCTTTTCATAACAAATAATAAATTTTTATTTCATTAAAGAGAAACTCAATCTTTGTTGCATATAGGGGGTGTAAACGAACCATACACGAACGAACAGAGCTTGTGTTCGTGTTTGGTTCGTTTGAAATTTAGTTTGTTTGAAATAAACTTGTGTTTGAAACTTTTCATGAAGTCACCGTTCGTGTTCGTTTTTTAACGAACAAGTCGAACGTGAGCAGAACACGAGCTGTTCCTTGTTCGCGAACGATAGACCAGTTTGACATCCATAATATTAATATATATAAATAATATATTATATTTATTATATAACTTATATTATATAAATATATAATATCTATATTAGTACATTACTAGTATAGTATATTAATATATTATTATTATTACTATTATTTTATTATATATTATAATTAATAAAATTTAATTTTTTAAAATATCATAAATTTTTTTAATATAATTAATTTAAATTATTTTATATTTTGAACAATAACGATTCAAACACGAATGAACACATCAGTGTTCGTTTTTTGTTAGTTTAACTAATCGATCGAAAAAAATTTGTTCACGTTCGTCTGGTTTACTTATCAAACGAATCGTACACGAACTCATTGATGAATTAAACACGAATTATTCGCGAACAACGTGCTTTTTTGACAGCCTCAATTGCATATCGTCGGATTTTTACATTAGTGATCCATATATAATTTATATAGTGTTAATTTTCAAGTAAATCTTAGCATTATTATTATTATTATTGGGATAATTATATGCAGATTACTCGAAATACTGGCATTCATAAATTAAATACATATGTGATATTTTTGAACTATCGAATTAATGAATTTACGTACCCATAACTTTTCTTTAAATTTATTTTGAGGTGATATAATATATTAATTTGATATAGATTATACACATATTAAAAAAATAATTAAAAAAAAATATTCATTCAGAGAAAATATTAAATTTGATTAATGATTCCATCACCTATATCAATTCATAATTAGCAATACTCTTTTTATGGTCCTCTACAACCGGTCTAAACGCAGAGCAGCGTGCGCTCTCCGATCTCAGCCGCACATCGCGAGCTTTCCGCACGCAATAATCGCTCCTACAACTGAGCCCAATTAATTAAATACTTTCAAGTTTTAGAGGATTTGTATACATACCCTTCAATTTCTATGTATTTATGTATTTGGCATCCAAATTTTACATATATGCCACATTATGCATGAAAAAATCTATTCAACTTTTCATAGGTTTAAAACAACTGATATGAAAGATTTGGTTTAACAAAAATAAAATTTAGATGGTATGTATGTAAATAAATAGAAATCCGGTGGTATGTATGTAAATGCCACTATTTTTTTCATGATTTTTAGATCATAATTTCACCACCAAATTTACACTTTAAAACAAAATTTTCCCAAAAAAAAAAAAAAAAAATTACATACTATACAACTTGTAAATTTTAATTTTTTACAATATATGTTAACGTATTTATGCATGAAAATAATTTTATTTTTTTTCTAAAGGTTATGTAATAGTGATGTTTATGATATGATATAAAAGATTAGAGTGGTATAAATGTAACAAAGTAGATTTTAGATGTTAGATATATAAATACAAAGTAATTGATTGGTAAATGCAACCCCACCAAAAAAATAAAAAATTAAAAACCTACCAGGGGTAGATCATAATTTATGAATCTCTCCTGTCTGAGGACGCCGAGCTGCGTCCGGGCTGTATCACGGTCGTCGCCCGGACATAGCTCGGTGTCCGGGCGACGGACGCAATAATTTTTCCCTATATGAAGGCAAGGCAATGGAGCGAACGTATTTTTTCAAAAACTGAATCAGAGAGTATAATTCATAATTTTTTTTATTCTAAACAAGTGTCAATCGCCCTTATATTAACATTATCAAATAATAATACAAAACAAAACATAAATTATCATTTATAAAATAGAAGTAGGGGTGTAAACGAGCCGAACACGAGCGAGCCATGCTCAGAAAGTGTGTTCGTATTCGACTCGTTTATATTTCGAGCTCAAAAAGTTCAAACTAACCTGATAGTAGTAAACTAGAACTTAGCATAAAAGATCTCTTCTTGCTTCTCTATGGAATCGATACTCTGTGTTTTAAAGAAAGCTTTATATTACTTGAAACGATCTATTTTGCACGCTATCCGTCTAAAGAAACCGGGTTAAGTTTTTTGTCATGAAACTAAAAAAACTGCATAATTGCAGGTTAGGTTAGGGCTCTAGGAATGAAGATTCGCAAGAATTGAGGAATTTCATCTACCCGATAGTTGATTGACGTGTTTCTCTCGTAGAAAGAAGCTATCTTAACGAAGAGAATGACGACCTCGCCGAAGTTGCCTTCTCTAAGTATGTGAGACAGCTCTCCTCACCGAAGAGGACAACGAAGCCACCAGAGCTTGCCTTCCCCAAAGTAATGAGGAAGCTTTTTTCATCGGCTTGCCAGAATGTCATTGGAGAAGAAGAAGACGACCAAATTCCTTCTCCCAACTGATGAGGAAGCTCTCCTCACCAAGGAAGATGACAAGATCGTAGGAGTTCTTCTTCGTCAATGTTAGGATGAAGCTTTCCTCATCGATTCGCCGTATCAGAAAATGAGGAGGATGAGCGGAGAAGTCAAAGAAAAGTTGAGGAAAATTAAAGCAATGGGATTGCCTTCGCTTCTCTTGAATGAAGAAAAAGAAGCCCCTTTAAAAATCCACTTCGAAGCTCCTTAAATATAAACTTGTGAGATTTGAAATCCATTTGAAGTTCAATTTATGCACCAAAAAACTTTCAAAAATTGTTTATCTTCTTGATTTGACTTGGATTGAACCAATTTTAGTATTGTTGGGTCCTTCTCTTCAAGCCGATTAGCTTGACTATAAGTTTGCTAAAATCATAATTCTGGATAATTTTTAATACAATTTTAAATATTTTTTTGTTCAAAAAATTCCTCGAGATTTTTGTCATGCTTCGAGATTCATATTGAATAATAGAAATTTGTTGATAGTACATCAAGATTGATCTTAGAATTATTATAATTGTTTTTTGACATGTGTTTATGTGTGTGTGTGTATATTGTAAAAACTATATCTATTTTTTTGAATATCTATCATTATCAAATTTGATATACACTCACACCATTATCAACTACATTATCTTCTTCCTGTTTTATGCTGCATGATCCCAGCAAAAAGACCCTACCCCTGCCAAACACGTGTCAAGAAATAAGTGGTTCATCTCTTATAATTTCCCTTATCATTATTATTTTTATAACATTCAAATATATAATAATAATAATAATAATAATAATAATAATAATAATAATAATTTTAAAAGTAAGAAAATCCTTTCATATTTAAATTTAAAATGTTAAATATTATAAATATGTGGCATCTATTTTCTTGGGCATTTACATATATATCTAATTTTTAAAATTTATTTTTTTATTTATATATAAATTTCATAACTTCTAAAAAATATCATTTTTATGGATAAATTATATACATAGCATCCGAAACATTGATATTTATAAAATGTTGCACTCATAACTAACGAACTAGGGCTGTCAAAAAAGCTCGTTGTTCGCGAACAGTTCGTGTTCGGTTCGTCAATGAGTTTGTGTTCGATTTGTTCGATAAGTACACGAGACAAACATGAACAATTTTTTTTTGTTCGGTTAGTTAAATGAACAAAACACGAAGAACGATGCGTTCGTTCGTGTTCGAATCGTTATTGTTCGAAATATAAAATAATTTAAAATAATTATATATAAAAAATTTATGATATTCAAAAAATTAAATTTTATAAATTATAATATATAGTAAAATAATAATAATAGTATATTAATATACTATATTAGNGAACACGAACAGTGACTTCACGAACAATTTCAAACACGAGCTTATTTCAAACAAGCTAAATTTCAAACGAACAGAACACGAACACAAGCTCTGTTCGTTCGTGTTCGATTCGTTTACACCCCTATAACGAACTGATGTATTTACACGTACCACGATTAAATCATTGGGACTTTGATCATGAATTTTGATAATTGAGTGAGAATTTGAAAAAAAAGGATGAAAAAGGTGCTAAATGTGTAAATAATAATATTTCAGGTGCTATGCATGTAATCGTTGCAATACATCTAAAGATGTTATATATAAAAATCAAAATTTAGGTATTAAATATGTAATTTTTTCTTTGTGAGTTTTAAATATGAAATCTTCTGGTATGTATAAAAATATGCCCAATCTCCAACTTATTATAAAAATAGATTTAGGCCACCTGAAACTTGTTATTTTAAAATTAATGCCACATATTTATCATTTTTATCAAATTCTTAAGTTTGATAAAAAATCAACTCCGTGATAATTTGTAAATATCAATATTTGGAATGGTTTGTATTACTTCCGGACTTAGATGCAAAACTGCATTTGGACTCCAATGAAAAATTACCATGTGTCGTCTTGTATAAGTTGTAGTCTCACTGAAAAATAAAACATGTTACTTTAATGTGTGATTGAAATTGACGATTTTTTGTGGAGTTATTGAGTTTTATTACGATGTTATTTGAGTGGTATTGTGGCGGTTGTATTGTTATTTTAGTTTTTTTTTGTGATATTGCAGTATTTTTTTTAGGGTTGATATTATTGCAGTTTTTTGTGGGTTTACTGAGATTTATTGTAGTGTTATTTGAGTGGTATTACGACGACTATGGTGTTATTGTAGTTTTTTGCGGAGTTATTGAGGTTATTTGGTGTTTTTGTGGTTATTTGATATTATTGAGGTTTTTTTAATGAAATTATTGAGGTGTTATTGATGTTTATTGTGGTGTTATTTGAGGGGTATTGCGTCGGTTGTGGTGTTATTGTGGTTTTTTTTTTTGAGTTATTGAGGTTATTTGATGTTATTGCGGTTATTTGTTGTTATTGCGGTTTTTTGTGTAATTATTGAGATTTTAATGAGGTTTATTGTTGCATTATTTGAGTGGTACTGCAACTGTTGTGGGGTAATTACGATTTTTTTGTGGTGTTATTTGAGTGATATTGCGATTTTTTTGTAGGGTGATGTTATTGCTAGCTTTTGTGGAGTTATTGAGGTTTATTATGATGTTATTTAAGTGTCATGACGGTTGTGGTGCTATTACGTTTTTTTGTGTTATTTGAGTAGCATTGTGGTTTTTTTTTGCGGGTTGGTGTTTTTGTGGTTTATTGAGGTTTCGTGTGATGTTATTTGAGTGGTGTTGCGACGACTGTGATGTTATTGCGGTTTTTATAGAGTTTTTGAGGCTATTTGTAGTTATTACGATTTTTTTTAAAGTTATTGATGCGTTATTGGAATTTTTTGTGATGTTATTTGGATGGTATTGTGATGATTGTGGTGTTATTGCGGATTTTTGTGGATTTATACAAGTTTTTTTGATGTTATTGTGATTTTTTTTTTGTAGAGTTATTGAGATGTTATTGAGGTTTACTGTGGTGTTATTTGAGTGTTGCGGACGGCTGTTGTATTATTGCAGTTTTTTGTGAAGTTATTGAGATTATTTGGTGTTATTATATTTTTTTGTGAGAGTTATTGATGTGTTATTGAGATTTATTATGTTGCTATATATTGATAAAATCTATGTGATAATGTGAGAAGAAAATATATATTTAGAATCTGTTTGGGGCAGCTTGTGCGTCAGTTTATCCTGAAATGTGGCTTGATGGTCGACAGCAGGGTCAACCTGTAGCCTGCGACCTGTGTTTAGTGTAAAAATTCCAAACGCGACACATAGTATTTTAAAAAATGCACAAATCAAATAATTAAATAACCTTTTTAAAAACGCAGCGACACTTATAAGATTTCCTAAAAAGCACTTATAAGATTCCCTAAAAAGCCTCTTATATTTAGAATAAATGCTTTGGGGCGGATCATAGATAAAATATAGAATTTTTTGCGGCGCGGGTACAGCCAGCAAAGGGACTGGACGCATCACTCGTTGAGGAGGAAAAAGATAGAAAATCCATGTTCTTCTTCTCCTTCCACGAGCTTCTTTTCAAGAACAGCTCTCTTATCTGCGATGCCTCTTCTCCTTCAACCATTTACATCACCCTTCCCCTCTCGGCCCAACTCTAGCCATCGCCTGATCCCCGCCGGAGGGAACTGTTGCCATCACAGCATCTTCTCCCTCGGAACACACGGTCGGCGTCTCTCCGGGGTGGCGGCGGCGTCCGGTGACGTCGATGCCTTCACTAAATACTCGGGATATCTCTTCGAGAATGGCGTGTCATCGGAGGCGGAGTTTCTGGACGAATACGATATAGGGTCGATTGCCTCCATCTATCGCCGCAAGCCGTTCCTGGTTCTTCGCCGATTTGTCCAGATTGGGTCTACATTCGGGCGGTGGTTTGCTCTACGCTTCGTCGATAGGTTGCTTGAACGCTCTGATGAAATGTTTAAGGTGAGCCTGCTCTGTTTGGAGTTTAAGATTGACGGCCTCTTGAATTTTTTTCTTCCTGTTCTGTGCGGCTTTTTCATGGTCTCACTTTGTTGCTTGTTTGCAGATTAGGGCTAGTGAGTTGCGAATGATATTGCTTGAACTTGGTCCGGTATGTTTCATTTTCTGATTCATGTTCTTCTGTTAAGGGGCTGTTTTCATGCTTCAAATATTTAGAGTACCTTTTTATCAGAATTTCAGAGCATGGACTAAAAATGTTGTTGTAATCTGCAGTAAATGATACTCGAAAAAGAAAAGGTTTCTGCATTCTATTCACTTTTAAACTTTTTCAGCCAAATCATTATTCTCTGTTTGCCAATTTAAAATCCTTCAGTTTTTTGTTTTGAAGTTAATACAAGAAACACCTTCCTGTTATTGGTAGGTCAAATATAATTTAATCCGTCTTTTATAAATTTCGATTTAATGCTGCTCAAATTTAATATTCTTCTATATTTATTGTTGTTAAGTCAAATAATTTCACTATTTCATAGCTTGTTTTAATAGTTTTCTTAAAACAGTTAGAAGAGAGGTGCTCAAATCTCCTTACCTATGAATCAGTAATAAGGATGCCTGGTTGCTCATCCAAAAAATAATAAAGATAGCTATATAGCCAAATTGGAAGCTCTATCTAACAAATCATCATTCAACACTTGAGCATTGTAATCTAAAACCTTACATGGAAGTAGGATAAGGAATTATATATTCTACAAATATGTTGTTTTGTTCAATTAGATGATTATATAATAAATATATTTGCATGAGAGATGAACATAGCATTGAGAGTGCTCTCATTATGCTATATCCAACCTCCATTTGAGTTTTCTGTTTCACACAATTAATTTAAATATAACAAACCAAAAAAAAAAAAACTACGAAAATAAACTAGCGCTTGTTATGTGGCTTTGCATAAATAATAAGATTAATTTTATTTGCTGCATGAAGGTGTGCTACATTATGTTAAAGGTTATAACATGTGTTATTTCGCTTTGTTGATAGTTATGAATGTAACTGTTGAGATTTTCAATAGACCAGCAGTTGTTTTTTGATAAAAGAGGAAATATTTAAACCCAATTATAGTAGAAACAACAAAGAAAAGAAATAAAACAGAATAAAATAAATAGAAAATGAATAAAACATAATAAAACAAAAATAAAATGCATAATGAGTGAATTGAAGATAAGTATTAACGACTAGGCATTTGATTAGGATTTAATTGCCGTTAAAAATCTAATACTTGCCGTTAAAAATCTAATACTCCTCCTCAAGTTGAATCATAAATGTCAATCATTTTTCAACTTATATTTGAAGTCATTGAACAATGGTCGAGGAAGATTCTTAGTGAGGATATTCGCTATTTGACTACTGGAGGGTAATGTAGACACAAATTTCTGCGGAATAAATTGTCTGTCAATCTCCACATGTTTGGTACGATCATGTTGAACTGGATTGTGAGCAATGTTGATGACGATCTTATTATCACAGAATAGTTGAAGCATGACAAAAGTTGGCATACGAAGTTCATGGAGCATGATGTACAATAAGAGGGTTTCACATATCCCCAAGGCCATGGACCGGAATTCAGCTTCAGCAATGCTCCGAGTAACCAGAAATAGTTTTTTGCTTTTCCATGTGATCAAATTTTCCCATACAAATGAGCAACACCCCTAGGTGGATCGTCAGTCATGAATCGATCTAGCTCAATCAACATCTATACAAACAACAATAGACCGAGAGGGTGGACAGCTTGAAGATGATGCTCATAGGACTCATGCATGAATTGACTCACTATATCAATTGCGCGGCATATGTCGGGGCGAGTATGGGCGAGGTAGACGAGTTTCCCCACAAGATGTTGGTAGTGAATTATGTTGACAGATACAACATTGGGAAGTTAGATAATTTTTCATTGGGATCCATAGGGACATCCACTGGTTTTCATAGAAGAAAGTTATTCTCTTTTAAGAGGTCAAGCATATATTTGCACAGAGATAGGTAAATGCCTCGAGATGATCAAACAACTTCCATGCCTAAGAAGTACCAGAGAGATCCCAAGTCCATTTCAAAGGATTTAACGAGAAAATATTTCAAGGACTACAGTGCTGAGAGATCATTACCTGTAAGAACAATATCGTCAACATCGATAATAAGGATAGCTACCTGGCCATTGGAGGAATGCCTGAAGAAGAGAGTGTAATCCGATTGAGCCTAAGTGAACCATGACTCATGAACATCTTTGTGAACTTGTCGAACTAGGCCCTGTGGGACTGCTTTAGCTCATAGAGAGACTTTCGCAGCTTGCACACTTGCCCTTTGGAAGCATTATAGTCAAAGCCACAAGAAAGAGACATGTATACCTCTTCTGTAAGCTTTTCATTCAAGAATACATTCTTGAAACCTAGCTGAATTAAAGGCTAATCCAGATTCACTATAAAGGACAACATGACCCGAATAGTGTTTACTTAGCCGCTGGAGCAAATGTCTCCTCATAGTTAACTCCACAAACCCGTGAGTACCATTTGACAACCAATCGTGCTTTGTTGCGTTCAAAGGATCAATCAGAGTTGAACTTGGTGCTGAATCCATCGACACCCCACAAATAAGGAAGATCAACGATGTCCCATGTTTGGTTTCATTGAAGGGCATTCATCTCCTCTGTTACTGTCGTTTTCCAGACAAAATCAGCAAGAGAAACTTCAATAGTACTAGGGATCTAATGGCCCTTCTGGGTAGTGGCAAATGCTCCGTACGTCGGTGATAAACTGCATAAGAGATATTTTACCATGGAATAGAGGGAGCTTGTCTGATTGCATACCTTACTCGGAGAACTCACCTTCTCATTTAGAGTAGGGATTATACTGAGGAGTGGAGTCAAGGTCCTGTAGGAGGTAGCTGTTTCCAAAGTAGGAGCATTAGAATGGGTGCGGCGAGTGTAGACACGGATAATAGGCGGAGGAGATGGTGCATTTACTAGATCCAGAAACTCATTAGATGGTGGACTCGCCGGGACATGGGACTCTTTAGTAGTGAAAAGAATGGGGGGAACATCCATAGGAGTAAGATAAGTGATAGTGTCTATGAACCCAAGCTCCCACTCACTTGGGACCGAGCTAGGAAAATAGTGAACACATTCAAAGAAAGAAACATCAACACTCATATAGATTTTGTTAGTGACAGGATCAAGACACTGATACCTCTTTTGAGTGACGAGTACTTCTAGAAGACATTTTTTGCGAATCTGAGATCAAGTTACTTCGATTGGGGGCAGTGTTCTGAACAAAGACAGTGCACCTAAAAATCTTAGGGTATAATGTGAAGAAGATCCAATTGGCAGGGAAGTATGAAATCAGGACGGTTAAGAGAGTTTGAAACTTGTGAATTTTAGAGGGGACTCTATTTATGAGAAGTGCTAGTGACAATAACGTCATTCCGAAAACGTTTAAGGTCATTAGATTGAAGGATTTGATTATGAGTTTTGAATTGAGTTAAAACGATAATGTAAAAGTTTTGGAAGGTGACAACAACTTTCGATTTGTCTTTTAAAATGTAGACCCATGCCATTCGAGTATGATCATTAATCAAAGTCATGAACATCTTTTATTGGTGTAGTTGGGAGTGCGAGAAGATCCCCATAAGTCACTGTGAATGAGAGAAGAAGTGTAAATGTGGGATGGGCAATAAACCCGATGATGTTTGGTTAACTAACATGTCTTTCAATTGAAATTAGAAGGGTTTTTATTAGAAAATATCAAATGATGCAACCTTTGACTTAAACGACAATACAATAACATAATGAGACAGTCAATGACTCGAGATAAGCTACAACTCTTGAGACGTGTGTCTGTATTTTCCGTGCTCTTATCTTGGAAGTAGTAGAGTCCAGCTAGCATTTTTAGTAGTTCCAATGATCTTTTGCGAACGATGATCCTAAAAAACACAACCCATCAGAAAAGAAGTTAGCAACACTATCAACATCATTCATCAACTTGCTGACAGATAAAAAGTTATATTGCAATTGAGGAACATGTAAAACAGATTTTAGAGTTAGATCAGTTGCTAGTACAATCGACCATTTACCAACATTGAAACTATAATAACCATCGACAATTCTGTCTGCATCTTTTCCAAGGCAAAGATAGTAAGCTGAGAAAACTTGCGAACATCTAGTCATGTGGTATGTAGTGCTTGAATCAATAATCCATGGACTTGAGGATAAATAAACAGTGAGAGTTATATGAAAAGTACCTTGTCAGACGTGGGTGGTCGACAGACCTGAAGAAACTTGATTAGCTCCAAGAAGCTTTATCAATTGCTCAATCTGATTTTTCAGAGATTCGGAGGATTCCAAGATGTTCCGGGTAGGAGCCGATTGAGCCGTGCCTTGTTCGACCATCGTCGTGAGTCCCTTGCCAGCATAGGATTTGACTGAAGGTTTGTATGTCGGTTTACCGTGAAGTTTCCAACAATTATCTTGAGTGTGGTTAGGTTTGTAAAAGTAATCACAAGTGGGGACCGGTCCGCGGTAGCATGAGTGAGGGTTTAACACTATTTGAGATCAAGGCGGATGACTCAGCTGAACGTGTAGAATCATCGAGCATTACAAATCTCCTACTCTATTCCCAACGAATTCTAGTGAATGCAGCACAGGAGGAAGGAAAAAGATTCCGACCAAGAATACGACCCCAAATCTTGTCAAGGTCTTTGTTAAGGCCAGCAAGGAATTAAAACATACAACCCTTTCTATACGATCTTCTGGAAAAGAGATAAATCGCCTTGAGAATCCCAAGTGTAGTAGTAGTACGGGTCACATTTTATCCATAATGTAATAATGTCATTATAGTACTGGGTCATGGTCCTTAACCCCTGTTTGGCCTCCCGGTTCTTTTTAGATTCCTACTAGAGTTGGCCAGAATTTCCAACATTCGAGCAGGTATCACAGACAACTGTCAAGAGAGCACTAACTTAGGGGAGGAATATGTATGAACGACCAATTGACGTTTCCATTGAGTTAATCAGTCATGACATGACCATGAAGTTCTCCACTTTCTCAGCTCCATATGCTGGGTCGGTTTTTGGAGGCTCAAGAATCAAGCCTGTTAATTGATTGAACTTCCCACATTCTTTAATGAACAAAGAGACTGCTTGGGACAATTCGAGGAAGTTGCTGTCGTTCAACTTATAAGTTGTGATGAAAAAATTTTATGTTGGCTTCTGGTCCTCCAGTCTGCACAAGAGGGGGGTTTGGAGTCGATCATCAGTTGGAGTCTTCATTGAAAGAATCAGCCATAATTCCGACTGAGCTAAAAGATATGTTGTTGTGGTTCGATGAATTTCGGTAGAATCATGACAAACATATACAAAATAGACAATAGTAAATGCAGGAATTGCTTCACCGGACAACAAAGATTGCTCTGGCAGAACCTGATGTTGCTCTAGTGGAACCTGTTGTTGCTCTAGCGGAACCTGCAGGAAGAGTGAACAATCTACAGGGAGGAAGAGGCCTGCTGTTCCTAGCAGAACTGGAGCAGACAGGAAGAAGCTTTCTGGCTGAATTTCGTGCAGCAGAGATTGCTTTGGCGGAACCTGTTGTTGCTTTGGCGGTACCTGCAGGAAGAGCACACAATCTGTTGTTGCATCTATTGAAGATTAGGTAATTGAAAGCAGGTGTAGGTGGTTTGTATGAATACAATAATGGGTAGAGAATGCTTCAAATAAACTAGTTAATAAAATTAGTGTCAAAGAGTTTGGAAGAAGAAGGCGTGGTTCTAAGATACATGGATATTTGCTTAAAATGATTTATAAAACTTATGTTCAGTCTCTCCTAAAACACTTAGTGGGGATGAATGAAAATGAGGATTCATAAAGGTTATCTTAAAAATTTGGATAATGCTAATGATGATGATTGCTATTTTTATTGAATATATTATAATTTACATATAATAATGTTTTTTGTATAGAATGATCATATGAATCACAGCGCCAATATAATTCTATACATTTAATATTATTCTATGTAATTTATAATATATTCAATAATAGAATTAGTTTATATAATTTAAATTTTTTAGATAATACCTTGCATTATATTTGTATGTGGACAAATGTATGTCCATGTGTCAGTGACATTACTATTTTGCGAACATGTGAGAGTGTTGCATTCAAACACTTTAAGAAATAACTTTAGAGCAGGGGGCTATAAGCAAATGGCAAATTTTCCTATAAATCACTTCATAGGCACTTCTTTGTTCCTGCTGCCAACCAATTGGCTCTCAGTATTGCCCTTCTAGCTTCCTACCCTTTCTTACAAAGTACCCCGTAATCTATTCCATAAGCCTTTAAATTATTTATTTTATTTTTGCTAACCTAAATTCTTTGGCAATGTAGTTTTTCTACATTCTGTAAACATTTTTTTTTTTGTTATTTTGACTCCTTTTTATGTGATGAGATGTCGAATGTTAATTTGTTATTTGCAATACAACATCAAGTAGCCTGATGACATCATATCTATTTGATCCCTTTGGAATAATCAAATTCATTTGATGTTAGTTATTTATTTTTGATAAATCCTGCGAATACAATTTAACCTGTTTGTGCTGCTTTCCTTGGAGTTGGACGTTGTTTTTTATTTTGCTCTCAAGTTTCCAATTTTGTCCTTTTGCTAACGTTCAAACATCTCAATTCTGTTGCAGACATTTGTCAAAATTGCTCAAGCTGTATCATCTCGTCCAGTTAAGTTGTCATTTTTTTCTTAATGAATTCGTTAAATGGTAGTAGCTTTATAATTTATGTAAAATATTCAATTTGAATTTTGCAGTGAGGAGGATAACTTAGGGCCCGTTTGAATTTGTTTTTTTTAAATATTTGGTTTTTTTTTTATGTTGTCTTTATTCTTTGTTTTTAAAACCAAAATGTTTAGGTGATTTTATTTTTGTTTTTTCAAAATGAAAACATTCCAGCCCATTGTTGTCAACAATCGGCCGCTACTGATTGTCAGATATACACTGCCGTCGATCAACACTACTAGACACCGCCACCACTACTGATGACCGCCTGCACCTCTAGCCACCATTGCTAGCTACTGCCCTGGCGCTGCCTCCCACCAAAAACACAAATTTAGAGTATGCAAAATATTTTTGTTTGATATCAAAACACAAACAAACCAAAAAATAATATCAATGATCAATAAAACAGAAAGTGATCCCAATTGACCCATTAGAATTCTTTTTACTGATGTTTCTTTGTTTTTACGTTATATATTTATATATACATCGGACTGATATTTCGGTGTTTAATTATATATGAAAGCAAAATAAATGACTAAATAAATTTGGATGACTACTTATCATATCATGAAACCCAGCTCAAGCTTTACAAAGAGTTAGCTTTATAATGCGATTCAACATTATTGTGCAATACTTATTTTGAAAATTTATCTGAATATTTACTTTGGAAAACTTATGGTTTAGGAGCTTCCTCATGATGCAATGAAACATTTGCTTTCACCTCTCTACTGTTTTATTCTAGGAATCTCCTCGTGATGCAAATAAATGCTAAACTATCATGTTACATCTTTTAAATATGGGCAAATTTCATGTGCAATACACAAAATCGCTCTCATATCTCCATCTGTTAAATTCCCATCAAAATAAAAAAAATTGCAATAAAATTCCAACTCATATATTTCTCTTTTGTGATTCTTACTATGGGTTGATCGTGGCATGCTCAAATGCATGGATTCGTCGTTCAATTTTTGGGTAGGTATTTGATTTATAAATTTATATGATTTGGCTCATCAATTTCTCTCTTAAATATTCCTCTAGCTAATTTTAAGCTAGTTCTTTTCAGGGATAAATCCGTCTCCAAGGGGATTCTATACCTACGTATTCTTTCAAGAGCTTTGTTATTTGTAACTAAAAGACACCATAAATATTCTCAAAATCACATTACTTCTGTTTATTAACTTCCACATGAGTTTCTGAAGGATTTTGGATTGATTTTTTTTTAAATAATTTGTGGGCTCCTAAAAATTTGCACCTAGGTCCCTCTCGAAATTATGATTTTTCGACAGTTTCAATTTTAAACATGTGTTTTCTACTTCTTTGTGAATTTTGGTTTGCACCTAGAAAAATAACCTCGGAGGGTTCTACCCTCATCTAATTATTTACCGATTGTGCTGTTGCAATTTTTATGGATAAAATTACTTCAAGTAGGATTCACGGATGGCTTGTTTAGCATCACTTTTGTTTTTATTTTTTCATTTGTTTTTGAAGACATGTTTGGCTTGTATATATATATATATATATATATATATATATATAATGTATGTATGTATGTATGTATGTATGTATTGGTTGTGAAAGTTGTTTTTAAAAAACACTCAAAACACTTAAATGATGTTGAGTGTTTTTAAAAACAACTTTCACAACCAAACTTATTTTAATTCAAATCAAAATATAAATAAAACAAAATAAAATAAATAGTGGAAAACTAAATGCAAAGGTGATCCCAAACGGATTCTTAGCTTCTAGTTTCGTACTTGCTCATTCTTAATGTATGGATCTGATGCTGCACCTCTTCACTTGCTGAATTTCATCTAGGATGTCGTTCCACCGGCATATCTAAATGAGCTTTCATTGTTGCAAGACCAAATAGCCCCCTTCTCAACAGAACTTGCTTTTAACATTGTCGAAAAGGAGCTGGGTTCTTCAATTGATGTCCTTTTCTCAGAAATCTCACCCGAACCAGTTGCTGCTGCTTCACTTGGACAGGTATTGTGATGGTTCTAAACTTATGTTACTGAAACTAAGATTTATATCTCAGAAATAATATAATTCGTTCCTTGCAATTATTAGGTCTATCAAGCCAGGCTTTGTTCTAGCGGGAAGATTATTGCTATCAAAGTACAGAGGCCTGGAGTGCAGGCAGCAATTTCGTTGGATATTTATATCCTTCGTTATGTTGCAGGCTTGATAAAGAAAGCAGCCAAATTGAATACAGATCTTCAGGTACATCTAGAATATAATTTACTTTTGGTTATGTAAACAATTTCTTATGTGACTTGTAATATTTGTATTTTTTTTGGTATTTGGTAATTTCTTTTCAAGAACATTTTAGGCATTGTTTTTTATATCCTTGAATTCTGAGATAGCAGCGTGCAATTATTTGTGGACCTTAATTTGCAGGCCGTGCTTGATGAATGGGCATCAAGTCTATTTCGGGTATGTACCTTTCTGTATATATATCATTCAAGCCTTGTAATTTTGATAACCCTTAACTTTTTCATTAAAATTCATGGTAGCTTTACAAATCTCATCCTCACAGCAGCTTTTCTTATAAAAATTTATTTACATTTACTTCTAATTTTTTTTTTCTCAGCTGATTTTGAGGTTAATACCTATACATAGCCTTTTAAGCCTTCAAGTTGGAATATGAGAGCATTACCCTCTTTGTTTGACCTATAATGAACCAGGACTTGAGAATTTCCAAGCCGGGACCCGTCGGACGATAAAACTACACAATTCTAATAAATATATGATAATTCAAAATAACATCCTGTTATAAAAGAGTCACTAAATCATAAAATATGTAAAACATCATCCAAATTAAACACATAAGAATATCTAGTGTATGGCAATATTAAAAAAAAAGACAGAACTAAGCATAGAAACAATATTGTTTGATATCAATTTTCACTTGATCTCCTTCTTCTATAAACATACACTCTTGTGTCAAGCATTTTAATTCAATGATGATTTTTTTAAAGCAAACACTTAAACAACGAAATAAGTTTGACATCAACTTGTTGAATAATTACAGTTATTCTATGTACTTAATCCTTATGCATATGCTCAATATTTATACGGTTCAACATAATAAAAATTTATAATTTATTTTATTAAAATATTTAAATAATTACAATTTTCTATAATTAGTATTTTATAGTATTCCTAAATACATTTTATTTTAGGAAGCCATCTGAGGAGCACCATTTAAATTTTGTATCAATTAAGACACAACGTTTTCCATTTTCATTTTCTTTTCTAAACCTTTTTAATTTCACTAGCTTCTATAGTAGTACTATAAAGGGGTGACTCATGATTGACTTAAACTTTTAATTCATTTAATTTTTTTATTTTCTTTCAGTCATACTATAATTGCTAAGCTTTTAACATATACATAATGTTTAGAACATTTTTAAAATATTTACATTCGTTTATTTTTTAGAAGATAAACTTTTAAATTTGCTTATTTTGTGTATGTTCTGATGATTTTAATCCTCCAAACTTTGAATGCTTTTAAAGTTAAAAAACATATTTTAATGCAAGTAAAATAGTAATTACCCACTTGACTCTTTTTATGATTATTGTTTTCCTTAATTTTTTTAAACTTAATATTAATTGAAGTAATATCAATTAATTAAAGTAAATAATTTAGAAGAACCATAATTAATACAATTTAAGAATGTAATTACGAGCTCAACTTTCAAAGATCTGTGTTATAATCTAATCCTTAGTCAACACCTCTTTTAATTTAGCACCTACAATAAAAAATTGTTTCTTTAAATTTCCTGACATATTATTTTTTTTCTAAATAAACTTTGGGCTAACATCGTCTATTCTTTATCCGTTAGTATCTTAGCTTTGAAGTAGTAACATCATGATATTTAAGGAAAATTTTCAAAAGGACGTGAATTCAAAATTTCTAACAATTTAAAATGCCAGTTGATTCAATGTCCTATCAATTTAAGAAAAAAATAAAGATCCCGAAGTATGTCAATAGCAGAGGAAGGAAAAGAAATGGTAGGAAAAGCTACAGTTATATCATCAAATGACAAAAAAATATAAGTCAATGATTTCTATATAAAGAAATAGTGTTACAAAGACAAGTTCAACTATCTTGAAATCAAATATAATCTTACATAATCATTAATAATTTAAAATCCAAAAAGAATGATTATCAATTATTTCAATTAAAATGAGATTAGAAATTATAATTCAAATAAAATAATAGAGATAGATTTTAAAATAACTTAAACCTAATTTTGTATGATGCATCCTCTTGGCTTGGTGCCAAATGGCGCAAAACAATAATATGAAGGGAAGACAGAGAACTTAGAATCTACCAATAGGGTGAGAAAGAAGGGAGAATAGGAGAGGAAGATCACATTTTTTTATTTAAACTTTAATTAATTTACAATACAAGTTATGGATCTTTCTTTATAGAAACAAGGTTATAAAAATATGCTCAGGTTTTTTGAAATCAAACCTAATTCTAAATAATTCAAATTTGAAACCTATTATCATCTAAAAGCATAATCGATTCTAGTTTAATTAAAATAAATTTAATAATATTAATTTAAATGAGTTAACTAAAGTAAATTCTAAAATAACTTGAGCCTAATTTGTTGTGTGTTCGCTAAAGTACTGTGTCAAACAAATCATTTGGCATGTCTGATTGTAAAGTTTTCTATAAAACTTTAGAATATAGTTGACACCTTTAAAAAACCTAGATAGTAATATTATGAGCAATTGTTTGACGCAAATTATGATTAAATTATGCACTTGATTTGTAAGAACTATAATTTTTTGTATTTTATCATGTTTTGAGAACTATGTTTTTTTTTTATTATTTGCCAAATTCATTTTTGAAATCTATTGTAAGTGGGAAGAAATTGTTTAATATACCTGTATATATGGCTTTTTCTATTCCGATCGTCCCCCTCCTAATTAAATGTCAAGGGAATTTACATATATTGCACCCAATTCTTATGTATTTACTTGTCTCACATCCAAACTTTGATTTTTACACCTAAAGTATCTTTCCCTATGTATGAAAAGGTGAAAATAGTGTAATCTATCTTTTCATACATACGTTAGTGTGCTTAGGGTGTAAAAATCAAAGTTTGGGTGTGAGATAAGTAAATGCATAAGAATTTGCGTATCTAAATTTCCGTAAATTTTAATATAATCACTTTCAAATGGAAAATTAAGTTTACTGATTCATTTTAACATCATTAAATATAATGGCATGTAAGATCATTTGATCATCAATAAAATTCATCAATTTTTTCTTAATAAATGACTATTTGCATGTCAATATAATTGAAATTTCTAATTGTAGAGATTTTCAAATGGCTTGAAATCAAATACATTGGTTCTTGATGATATCCTGCATGTATTGGATGGCTTTGATTTATGAAAATGAGGAAACAAAAAGTTTTAAAATGAATTCTATATGTTTTTTATCATCAATATTTTTTAAATGGTTGATTAAATCATCACAAAAAAATTCATGAAACTCAGTCCACATTAATTCTTGGTTTGTGTATGAAAATTGATAATGTGATTTTTCTTTCAAGGTTATATAAAATAGTAAATGCGAAAAAAAAAACTAGAATAACACTACCATTCTCCTACTAATTACACCTAATTAAATTTCTGTTGTATGCCCTTCTAATGCAAATTTAAACCCACCATTATTTTAACTTAATTAGAACCAGTGACATGTATAATTCAGGAAATTTAAAATTGCTTGATCATGATGCATTAAAATCTTCTCAATGGATGACTCATATTGCATTTAAGAAAATTGTTTTTGAGAGTATATAGATTTTCCAATTATTTGGAATTAAACACATGAGTTATGATTTCAACGGTTTAATTGATTTTTTTTATTGGTGAAATGATTTGGTTTAAACTAAAGTTTGAAAAAGGCTTTTATATATAGTCCATGTGTGTAAATGAGCTCGACTCAAATAGTTTTCCTTGAGTTAGAACTTAAGCTCAAGTTCACCAGTAATGATCGAGCAACTTGAGCTTGATGAGTAGCTCCTGAGCTCCACAATACAGAGTGCATTAAGCTTGACTCAAATACTGATGTTGTTTATAAATTAATTATCAATATTTTAGAGCATTTTACCGGCATAGCATCCGATAATGGAGAATAAATTCGTTTTCTTTTACAAAAATTAAGATGTCTAACTTTAACACGTTTTCGTTTGTGCAAAAATGTCTTTTTAATTAGTGTAATGTTTCTACCAGTTGCGAACAATATACACTAGAAACAAAAAATTATTGAAGGTTTATCTAATATTTTTGTCGATAAAGTAAAAAGAAAATTACAAAATGTTACTATTAATCATATTCCATGTGAAAATCTGACATATAGATAATCAATCAATACGTGTACAAGAAGGTTTGACCTTATGTACACATCTCAAATTGAGATATCAGATTAAAAAATAAAGATTAACAAAAAGAAAACAATTATGTGTTTTCTGTGAACAATTTGTTTTGATATTCTTAAATTTCAAAAAGAAAAAGAAAAACATTTTCATGAAAAGAAGAAATATCATAAGTAAAACTGTGAAAAATATTCGTCAGAGGAGAGACCAAAATTTTCTCAAAAGAAAAAGAAAGATAAAAAAAGTAAACGCTACAAATGTGACAAAACTGACCACAATGCAAATAAATGCATAGTTAAAAGAAAATAAATGAGTTTAATTTTGATGAAAATATTAAGTAATTTATTTTCAAAATCATATTAAAATTTTCTTCTGAGAATTTAGAGACGTTTGACAATCAAGACGAAATTGAAGACAATTCCTTTTATTCATCAAAATTTGATGAAAATAAACACACATAAAAATCTGAGTGCAATTGTATTAAAAACAATCATTACAAATATAAAGTTGAAATGAACGACTTATTTACTTTATCTTCTTCAATGAAATAAGAAATATTAAAATTACATCTCAAATTGAGGATGAAAAGACTCGATAAAAATGATAAAATTAGTTATAAGTCTAAAGTAGAATCCTTCTCTTATAATATTATTCCTTTTTCAGGATATTCAATGAAAGAAACATTAAATAAAACTTTAATTTTAAATACTGAAAAATAAACCTGCTACGATAAATGATTTAAAAACTGAAGTTAATATTTTAAAATCAGAAATAAACATTTTTTGAAAAAATCAAGAAAAAATAAACACGACACTTTTAAAATTAAAATTATATAACATTATACCTACTGAAATACTAGTAGCGAAAGAAAATAATCAAGAACAGTATTTTTAAAATTATTTACAAAAAATAATTATGCATAAATGGTTTACAACTATAACTTGAAATAACAGAGAATATACTTTCAATAATCTCACTGTTTTAATAAACAACGGTGTAGATATGGATTGTATTTAAGAAGGAAAAATACCTTTTAAATACTTTGAAAAAATCACGCAACAGTTAATTCAGCTTCGGGAAATAAAATGGAAATAAAATATAAACTTTCCTCTACTAGTATTTACAAAAATGATATTTGCATTAATAATTTTTTTATTAGTTAAAAATTAAACACAACATACTATTTTTGGAACTCCGTTTCTCTACAAAATTCTGCCAATTAATAAAATTAATAATACTGACCTTTATTCTAATAAGTTTGGTAAAACAAATATTTTTGAGTTTATTACTAATCCTACAGAAATTATTTTAATTGAAATAAATAAATTTAAATTAAAACAAAATCAAATTAATTTTCTACAAAAAGAAATTACGATGTTAACTATAGAAAAAAAATTAAAAAGAAATCCAAAAAACAAAAAAAAGTTCAAGCCAAAAAAAAAAAAGGTAAAAAAAAATTGGCGGGAAAAATCAAACAGTTTTTAGAAAAAAAAAAATATTGTATTTCTTTACCGTACATCGATAATTTTGATGAAAAGAATATTAAAACTAAGACACGATTGTGTCAAATAAATCATGTGTATTTTAAACTCTGCAAAAAAGAAATTAATGAACTTCTTGATAAAAAATTAATTAGAATATCTAGCTCACCTTGGAGTTGTACTGCATTTTATGTAATGAGCAATGTAAAAAAAGAAAAAATAAAACAAGATTATTAATTAATTATAAACATTTAAATGAAGTTTTAAAATGAATTCAATATCTTATACCGATTAAAAGAAACTTATTAAATCGATTAAGTTGTAATCTTTTCTAAATTTGATTTAAAATTTGGATATTGATAGTCAAATTACTGAGTCAAACAAATATAAAACGATTTTTACTGTTTCGTTTGGTCACTATGAATCGAAGGTTATGACATTCAGATTTAAAAAATGCTCATTTGAACTTTCAAAAAATAGTGAATGAAATACTTATTCTATATTTTGATTATATATTAGTTTACATCGAAGATATTTTTTTTTCTAAACCAATAGAGGAATATTTTAGTCATTTACAGACATTCTAATGGCTTGTCAAAAATAATGGGCTGATAATTTTTGCGTTCAAAATAAAATTATTTAAAAAAAAAGCTTTTGGGATATAATGTTATCCGGTATATAATTAATTCAATTGAAAGAAACATAGAATTCGCTTTTAAGTTTCCAGATGAAATTACTAATCCTAATCAATTACAGAGATTTCTGAGGTCGCTCAATTATGTAGCGAATTACTATAAAAATTTTGCTTTATATACTGTCATTCTTTATAATCGCTTAAAGAAACAATATAATTCTTGGACAGAAAATCATACTAAAGTTATCCAATTAATTAAGCAAAAAATAAAAATATTGCCCTGTTTATATATTACAGATCCGTCACTCTTTAAAGTAGTGGAGTTTGATGCCTCTAATATTATCTATGACGAAATTCTAAAGCAAAACATTTTCAATACCGAACAAGTAGTTCATTTTACATCTGAAAAGTGAAATACCACAAAAAAAAAAATATTCGACTATCAAGAAATAAATTCTTTCGGTCGTTAAATATATTATAATTTCAAAATATAAAATTTCAAGATGATTTTTTAAATAAAATTTTTTTATTACGAATCGATTGTAGTTTAATTAAGTATATACTGCAAAAAAATGTAATAAATCTTGTCTCCAAACAAATATTTATCAATTCACAAGTACACTTATATTGCTTTGAATTTGATATTAAATATATTTTAATAATTTTAATTTTCTACTTGACTTTCTCACTCACGAATTTTTGCAAGGAGAAAGACAATTAAGGGTGGATCACCCCCACCAATGTATTAAAATGACACCCCAACGGGGTGGTTCTCTTCAACGGGAAAAGATAGGGGTCAACCTAATGTGACCCAACAAAAATTTGTAAATTTATAGTAATATTTGTATGGAAGCCCAATAGCCTCTACTTTAGGAGCTCAATCTCCTCAATCACCTGATCTATAAATTCAAGAAGTCACAAAATTTGTGCAAAAATATTCAAAAGAAAAAATCAGTGAAATAAATCTAGAGGATTATGAAATTCATGATCCTTGGAAAATTTAGGAGAGATATTTAGGCACAAGTGCCTATGCGGGAGATGATTATGACCGTGAATTAAATGAGACAATCTTTATTTCATTACAATGTATTAAAATTCAACAAAATTATAATGAACTAAATAAAACAATCACTTATAACAAAACTACAATTAATCACATCTTGCACCATAAGAAATGAGGTTTAACTCATTTTCAAACTAAACATGTTGAATTAATTTACCCCGAATCTAATAAAAAATTAATTTACCTTAATTATTCAACTTATGTCCAAGCTATGAATCTTGTTTTTTTTACTTATTAATCTAGGACATAAATATTCTTGATTTGTTGTGCTAATACCTGCAATTTTAAATAAAGAAATACCAAATTGATTTCTTATATGATGAGACAAATTCAACACCATAAATGAAATCCTTATGGAACCAATCACTATTCTCTTTCTAGCCTGGGTTCAATCCTCTCCACAACTTGGCAAAATAAAAAATGATTTTCTAGCAGATGATTTATGTTAGCTACTCTTTTTTCTGTCAGACATAAATATCATTGATCTTTGTTTGAAATTTTTTTCATCAACAGGCCAATGTCAACATTAAATGCTTATGGGGAACATTTTTCATCAAATGATTGTCTGCAATTATTGACGGTGACAAAGAAATTCAAATTAATAAAGTCATCATAACAAATGTTTCCAATATTCGAGAATCAAAATCTCAAGAGTTCTCCATAAAGGAAATTCATGACTAATTATCCTTAGTTCAAATCAAACAACGAATACATGAACTTTATTGTAAACCGATGAAAGAATTATTTGAATCAGAAGACGACATGTCAGTCTCGAATCAAGGATCAGACGACGAAGAAAATTGGGAGCGAATGATGACCCATCTCGACTCAAATTAGCATAATCAGGATAAAAGTAAACCAACAAAGGTCACTTCAAATAAACATTTGACACAATATTTTTGGCGGTTGGAATAATATCGGTTGGTGGAATACTTATAATAATATTGGTTGATGTAATAATGTCAGTAATTTTTTTTAATTTTGTCACATTAAATAGATGTGTTATCTATTATTAAGTTGTAATATATTAAATTTGGAGTTCGCTCTCATCTATAAATAATGTCTTTGTGTTCTGTCGAAGGGTGCAAGTTTTTAGAGTCTTTTGTTATAAGATAAGAGTGTCTGTTTATTGTTTTCCTCAAGCTTGGTGCTTTGTAAGTTTTTCATGTTCGTAATATATTTCAGTTTTATTTATATCCTGAGTTTAAATGACACATCAATGCATTTTTAACTTATAAATTAGAGAGTTTTCCACCTTTGGAATAGTCCATGTATTTAAGTCTTATTCATATGTAGGGTATTCCATCAATTATGCATTTTTAATATTATTATTTCTCGATTGAGAACTTTGTAGATTTTTAGATATTATGGTACTATTATACCCTGAAGAGATGCTCATGAAAGACAACTAATAAAAAATATAGAACTCTTTTTTGTTAAATAAGTTTAATAGGGTAGTCCAACAACAACCAGATGAAAATATTATTGCTTCACTAAGGATTTAATCTAAACAAGTCGAGCCAACAAGAACCAGGCAATAAATCGTCCATCCCGAACATAAAACGACCACATGCGACTATGACTACTGGATTAAGCTTAGCTTAGAGCAATAATATGATCAGACCAGAATGTCAAACTTAGTATAATCTTGCATGTCAGTCAAGGATATTAAGTTGCAGTGCAACACCTGACTTTACTATGTAGGATGTACCTATCCTGATAGAGTTAGGTTACATATTAAAATTACTTACAAAAAAAGAGCTTCAGAAAAGATTTAGGCACTCATGGCTCTGATACTAATTTAAAACCAGGATATAAATAAAACTGAAATATATTAAAAACAAGAAAAACTTGCAGATCACCAAGCTTGGGGAAAACACCCGACATACACTCTTATCTTACAAGGGAAGATTCTCTAAAAATTTGCACCCTTTGACAAAACACAAAACCCTTATATTTATAGATGAAGGCGGACTCCAAACTTAATACATTAGAACTTAATAATAGATAACACATTCATTTGATTTGACATAAAATTATAAATAATTACACACTATTACACCAACTGATATTATTGCTACTATCATTCTACCAATAAGTACTATTTCAACCACCGAAATTATTGCCCATATTATTTTTCTGAAGTGACTCTAGTGGGGTCTACTTTTATATCGATTTTGTTAATTTGAGTTGAGGTGGGTCATCATTCACTCCCAATTTTCTTCATTGTGATCCTTGATTGGAGATTGACATTTCATCTTCTGATTCAAATAATTCTTTCATTTATTTCTGATAGAACTCCTGTATTCGTTGCTTTATTTGCTCTAGTGATTCACGGGAATATTTTCTCTTGATTTGGTCATGAATTTTCTTTTGGAAGAACTCTTGAGATTGATTCTCGAATATTGGAAATATTGGCTGTGATGACTTTATTAATTTGAATTATTTTGTCACCGACAATAATTACACACCACCATTTGATTAGAAATATTCCCCATAAACATTTGGTGTTGACGTTGTCTTATTGATGACAATATTTTAGACAAAGATCTTCGGTATTTGTGCCTGCCAGAAGGAGAGCGACTCTCACATACCATCTGCTAGAAAATTATTTTTTATTTTACCGAGTTGTGGAGAAGATTGAACCCAGGCTGGATAGAAATTAGTGATTGATTCTAGGAGGATTTCATTTATGGCGTTGAATTTGTCCCACCTCACAAAAAATCAATTTTATTTATTTAAAATTTCAGGCATTAGCACAAAAAGTCAATAATGTGTCTTTTATTAATAAGTAAAAAAACATGATTTATAGCTTGGACATAGGTCCAATAATTAAGATAAATTAATTTTTTCTGATTAGATACATGGTAAACAAATTCAACCTGTTTAACTTGGAAATGAATTAAAGTTCATTTCTTATGTTGTAAGTTGCGATTAATTGTAGTTTTGCTATAAGTTATACCTCATTCCTTATGGTGCAAGATGCGATTTATTTATTGAACATATGTTCAATAATTAAGATAAATTAATTTGTTTTGATTAGATATAGGATGAATAAATTCAACATGTTTAGTTTGAAAATGAGTTAAACCTCACTCCTTATGGTGCAAGATGCGATTAATTGTAGTTTTGCTATAAGTAGTTGCTTTATTTGGTTCATTAAAATTGTGTTGAATTTCAATACTTTGTAATGAAATGATGATCGTCTCATTTGATTCACGATCAAGACTATCTTGCGCGCAGATATTTGTACCTAAATATCTCTTCTGATTTTGCAAAGATCTTGAATTTTATAATCCTCTAGATTGGTTTCAAGGATTTTTCTTTTGTAGATTTTTACACAAATTCAGTAACTTCTTGAATTTGTAGATAATGAGATTGAAGAGATTTAGCTCTTGAAGTGAAGGCTATTGGGCTTCCATACAAATATTACTGTAAATTTATAAATTTTCGTAGGGTCACATTAGGTTAAACCCCCCCCGGTTGGGGTGTCATTTTAATGCGTTGGTGTGAGGTGATTCACCCCTCATTGTATTTCTCCTTGCAAAAATTCACGAGTGAGAAAGTCATATAGAAAATTAGAATTACCTAAAATATATTCAATATCAAATTCAAAGAAAGATAATTCTGCTTGATAATTGACAAAAAATTGTTTTTAGATAAGATTTTTTCATCTTTTTGTAGTATATATTTAATTAAACAACAATCAATTTATAACAAAAATTTTTTATTTAATAAATCATATTGCAATTTTATAATACATTGAACGAACTAAAGCATTTCTTTCTTAATGGTCGAATATTTTCTTGAGTGGTTTTCCACTTTCCAGATGTAAAACAAACTAATTGTTCAATATTGAAAGTCTTTTGCTTTAGGATTCTGCCATTAGAAAGTCACTAGGTAAATAAGGTAATATTTTTACCTTTTGTTTAATTAATTAGACAATTTTAGTATGATTTTCTTTTCAAGAATTATGTTGCTTCTTTAAGCTATTATAAAGAATGAAAATATATAAAATAATATTTTTATAATAATCTGCTACATAATCGAGCGAATCCAGAAATCTCTCTAATTGACGGAGATTGGTAATTTTATATGGAAATTTAGAATAAAATTTTATATTTTTTTCAATTGGAATAATTGTATTACGGATACTATTATGTGTCAAAAATTGTATTTCGGTTTGAAATAATTTGATTTTTGGCGCAAAAATTACCAACCCATTATTTTTGACAAGCCATTCGAAAATCTACAAGTGATTAAAATATTCCTCTATTGATTTAAAGTACACAAGGATATCATCAATGTAAACTAATTTATAATTAGAATATGAAATAAAGATTCATTTCATTATTTTTTGAAATTACGAATGAGCAGTTATTAATCTCAATGCCATAAATTTTCATTCATAGTGGCCAAACGGAACAATAAAAGATGTTTTATATCTTTCAGAATTGCTAGTTTGAATCTGCCAGTATCTATATTTTAAATCGAATTTAGAAAAGATTATAGTTTTTCTTAATCGATTTAATAGATCTCTTTTATTCGACATAAAATACCGAAATCATTTTTAAAACTTTATTTAAAGATTTATAATTAATTACTAATATTTGTTTATTCATTTTTTCTGCATTTTTTATAACATAAAATGCTGTACAACTCCAAAGTGAACAAGATTTTTTAATTAAAATTTTATCAAAAAGTTCATTATCTTCTTCTTTACAGATTTTTAAATATTCTTGATTTATTTGATACGGTCGCGCTTTAGTTTTAATATTTTTTTCATCAAAATTATCTATGTACAGTAAATAAAATACAGTGTTTTTTTCTATTAAAAAAAATAGATGTCGCAAATTTCATTTAACTTTTTTTATGTAAAGTAAAAATTTTTTCTTTTATAGAATTACTTTTTATTTTTTCTTTTATAATTATCAACATGATTTCTTTTTGTAGAAAATTAATTTGATTTTGTGTTAATTTAAATTTATTTATTTCATTCAAAATAATTTCTGTAGGATTAGTAATAAATTAAAAAATAATTATTTTATCTAAATTATTATAATAAATGCTAGTATTATCAATTTTATTAATTTACATAATTTTGTAGAGGAACGAAGCTCCTAAAATAATATGTTGTGTTAAACTTTTAACTAGTAAAAAAAGAGTATTAATGCAAATATCTTTTTCGCAAATATTTGCAGAAAAAAATTTATATTTTATTTCCATTTTATTTTCCAAAATAGAAGTTAACTGATGCGTGGTTTTTTCAAAGTATTTAGAAGGTATTATTCCTTCTTAAATACAATTCATATCTGCACCGTTGTCTATTAAAGCAATGAGATTATGGTATCAAAACCATGAGGGATGTGAATGAGTAGGATTATTACTAATATTTTCGTGAATAATATGTTGTTAGGTTACCATATTAAAATTACTTGATATTTCTTGGGATTGTATCAATTAAATAATAATAATAATAATAATAATAATAATCATAATAACAACAACAATAAAGCCTCGCTTGTGATTCTACTTGCTCACAAAATCCTGAGACCGTCTGATCATCTTTATCCCTTTTTTCTTGCATATTTGGCAATTGTTTAAATTTGTTATGAAAATTAGTGGAAAATTGACCTAATATAAAACTTGCCTTAGATCGCAAAAAAAAAGTGGTTTTAAGTTTGAAGGTTATTTAAAATGGTAGTCACAAAAGCAGGTGGGGAATAGTATTCTCTTCTTAGGAGAATAAAATTCCATCACTCATTTCTGGAGTGTTTTTTCCATTTAAACATCTACAAGCACTAAATAATAAACTATGCAAGTTGCGGTTTTCCATTCTTAATCTGTTTAATGTTTCTCGAATAGTTTGTCAATGGTGTAACACAACGCATTATGCATATTCTTAGAGCTTTACATTGAATACAGGTAAATCACATTTAATGCAGGAGATGGATTACAGGGAAGAAGCCAAAAATGGTATTAAATTCAGGTATCCCCACCTTTAAAGTCTAATAATCATGATCATACCTACATGCTTCAGTTTTTCTCAACACAATCAATATAATTAGTGTTATATTATACTGTTGTGTTATAGTTCCTTGTTCTTGTATTTTTTGAACTCAAAATAGTAGGAAAATTAAATTTTTTTGCCTTTCAGAAGAAATCCACCAAGAAAAATTAATATTCACTCATATCAAATTCTTGTGTGAATAAAAATGATATCACTCTACTTTATAGTATGTTTTATAAAGGGACTTGTAATCCACAATTTTCATGTCTGTAATGTGCGCAGATGAGTTTAATAACGTGTTTTCATTGCCCCACCCGCCCCCAAACCCCCCCTCAATTGTGTAGTGTTGGAAATTTCTATACGTAATTCTGGCATTATTTTCACTATAATGTAGGAAGCTATATGGACAGCTACAGGATGTTTTCGTGCCAGAAATGTTTGCGAAGCAAAGCACCCGCCGAGTCCTTATCATGGAATGGGTGGAGGTGCATTATGTGATTTTATTTTCTAAACCATAAATTCAGGAATTATGTGCCTGAAGCCAAAGTTTGAATTTAATCTACTTTTCACAGGGGCAGAAGTTAGTGGAGGTCAAAGATCTTTATCTTGTAGAGGTAGAAATATGGCATTAATGTTATATTTTGAATTGTTTTTCGCTTTCTTTTTTCTTCTTTTCCACTCCTGTTCTTTTTATAATAACCTTGGAAAGAATTGTATAATTTGAGCACTTCATGTGGATTTAACACGTGACCTAACACTCACGAAAGGACCAATAAAGGTTTCCTTAAGCTAATTCAAATCAATTGGACAAGGTTAATGATAGTGATTATGCTGAAGAGCTGTATGATTTATGTTACTGAACAGGTTGGAGTCTATTGCTCACTTTCTCAGCTTCTGGAATATGGATTTTATCACGCTGATCCTCATCCTGGAAACCTTCTTCGAACAGTGGATGGGAAGCTAGCATATTTGGGTATATTTTCTAAGCATCTTATTAGCTTGTTTCATTATATACTGTGAGGCTTGCGTTCTGCTCCATCTTTTATGTGGAAAGCATGATATGGGCATTTATATTCATACCACCCAGTTCCTATGTCCTTAAATATCTAACACCTAACTTTCAATTTTCACATTTATATTACCCAAATCTTTTTATATTTCATCAAATTTACCATCATTTTAACTAAAAAAAGTGAAATACATCTTTTTATGAATCAGTAAAGTGTTGTGTATGTAAAAATTGAAGTTTAGTTGTTAGATGTTTAAATACATAGGAATTGAGTCGTAGGTATGTAAATATTCCATTCATATTATGCTTTCGCTTGGAGCATAATCTTTATACATCATAATTTTTATAAATATGCTAGTACTTTCTTTCATGCATTACAACTGAAGTAAAGGAACCCAATTATGTATAAAAAAATAAAAAAAAAGTAAATAAATAAATAAATTATGTAAGCAAAAATTTCTGATTCTCTAAACATGTATAATTTCTTGCTATATTTTCTTTGTTTGGCTTTCATTATCAACATTACTTTCTCCGAAAGTTGTTTATTGCTTAACATATATTTATGAATATTACATTGTTTTTTATTCTTAGTAATTCGGAGTATTCGGGATCGAATAGGAATGGTAAAACTATTGAGATTTGTATCTAGATTAGGGTCCTATTGATAAGTAGGAAATACAAAAGAAGTCTAGGGATTTATTTGTAAGAATGTAATATGGCTCTATATAAGCCCAACTCTTTAATGAATATAACAAGTTTTTAGAGCAATTATTTCTTTATGGTATCAGATAGATCGATTCATTAGTACTCTATAGATCTGGAGCAATTGTGGGCAGATTTTGACCACTTCTCACTGATGCGAGCTATGTTGATCCGAGATGTAAGAAGAGGGAGATCTTTGCACAGACGAAGATTATGCAATTTTGGCTCAGCTGAACTCGACTTTTGATTAGAGGAGATCATTTCTTCTAGCCCAGGTGATGATCCCGTCACTGGATGAGGCAATCATTGTGATGATACATGTGGAGTCACATGAGGTTTCACTGGATGAGGCAATCATTGTGATGATACATGTGGAGTCACATGAGGTTACACTCAGAGCCGAGTGAACTTCTAGGTACCCGATCAGCTTTGATTGCCTCAGGCTCAGGTATGACAGGTGTCCAGGGGGCGACTTGTAAGCTCTACAACTGCGGTGAAGTGGACAGTTTTGAGGTTGTGGTCGTGACCGAGATGGTCGAAGAGATGTAAGAAGGGGCTATCGGGAAAATCTGATGATAACAGAAGATGAGAAAAAGACAGGTGTGGTCTTTATTGATGAGAATCATGATTTTCTTGAGATGTTGAAGAGGAAGCAGAAAATAATAGGTGATGAGGCTGAGGATGCATCCACCTCATCGTCATCAAATGGTAACATTGGTATTTATGCTCACTCTGAGAAAGGTACTCGTGATCCACCAAAAAATCACCAGAGTGGATATTAGCTTATAGTGCATCTTGACATGTGACATATACTGCTAGAGAGTTCTCTTCTTATACTCACATAGTAGTTCCAGAAAGCATCTAGATTGTTGATTGTACAATTTATTCTGTAGTTGGTAATGATGCAATTAAGTGTACCGATTCTATGACATTGTTCAATATTTTGCATGCTCATTCCTTTCTAGTGAACTATTTATCCATTAGTGTCATCGTTCTTCAATTAAAACATATTATTTCATTTGATATTCCTAAGATGATCTTTCAAGAGAAATGGACGGGTCGGACACTTGGGACTGGAACATGACATAGTGAATTTGGGTAGTTGAATAGAGGATGAACTCAACCTTGACATCCATGGTAAAGTGTATTAGAGTTGGGGGTTTGAGAGGAGTGTGGAGGATGTGTTATTGCTACATCATAAATGCATGAGACACTCTTGTTTTAGTTTATTTAGTCATTTGTATCCGTGTTTGTATGAAAAGACAAATAAATAAAAACTTGAATTTGATGTCTGTGAGTTTGTCAAGTTTACTCTTATATCAATTATAGGAATATGAGTTAGTTTCAATTTGATACATTCCAATGTTTGAGGACCGTGTTCTACAAGTTCAGTAAATGTTTATCGATATTTTATGACTTTTATTAATTATTTTTGTGTAATTTTGTCTTATCTAGGAAAAGTAAGGTTGATGTGTTTGCTTGCTTTAAAGTTTTTAATAAGGCAGTTTAAACTCAATATGGTGTAGTAGTGATAGTACTGATGTTTGATAATGAGACAGAGTATACCAATAATGCATTTGGAATACTTATCAATGGATACAACATTGTTGACCTCATTTTTGTGAGGTATTTTCCTCTTTTCATTAGGATTCTAGAATCTAGCTCTAGGAGTTCCTATTAACTATATTAGAAAACTAGAATTGGGACCCACCTTTTTTAGAAATTACAGTCACTTCCTATTTTTCTCGTGATGTCTATCATTTATGGTCTGAAAACCATCGCCTTATGGACGAGCGGTTAAGAGATATTGTGTGAAAATTCAGGGAAAATTTCCTAATAAGATCTCGAGCCATAGGAAAATCACTTCATGACTTTGTCATCACACACATTCACCAAACGCACAAAATTCGCTAAATTGCACATGATTGAACTTAAATTGAGCCAAAAGATGGGTGAAAATATGCACTTCTCTGAACGACCTCCGACGACAAAATGGACCGCGCCAACGTGTCCGAGACACCAATTTTAATAGGAAATGACACTTATATTGCCATATTTCCGACACAAGCAAAAATGTCACGCAAATCGATGAATTCGTCAAAACGACTTCCAGTGGCAAAGCGAACCGCACCAGCGTGTCCGGAACGTCAGAATTACCTAAAATAGACACTAATTTTGTTATGTTTTAACGCACGACTGAAATGTTCGAATTGAATTTTATTTTTAAGAAATATTAAATTATTTTAATATTTTATCACTTATATTATTAAAACCCTAAGTCTTATTTACGGCTCCACCTGCACTCCTCTCTGTTCGACCCATTCACGGGTTCGAACAGAGCTGCTTGGCGTCCTGCTCTCTTTCGCGTTCGTGCCCTAGCTTCACGGTGGATCCACGCGGCTCCCGTCTCTTCCCCTTCTCTACGTGGTACGACAACCATATGGTTCTCCAATTAGAGGAGGCGGGCTGACCAACTCTTCTCCTACTCGAGGCTACGCGCTCTCCCCCTTTATAACGACTCTTCCTTTCCTCTTTTCGGTTGGTTGGCTAGTGCGGCAAACGGTTGACATTCTCTTTTCTTTTATTTGCCTTTTGGCTTCTGAGTGAGTTCTTGTTGAGAGGTTGTTAAAAAAAATTCTGAGAGAGAAAAAGGGGGTTTTTTTTTACAGAAGAAAGCTTTTGGAGGAACTTGGTGTTTTCTATTTTTCTTCTTCACTGTAGGGAAAACTACCTCTTTCTGTTTTGTTGTTCGAGAGGATATTTTCTTCCTCTCTGTTGTTCGAAGACCTTGTGGTTTAGGATTGTCGAACTGGGAACTAGAAAACCGTGGGGGCTATTTGCGTGAAGCTTTTAGGAAGGATTTTTGTGGGGTGTTTTCTTCAATTTATTTTTAGAGCTTTGCTTTAAATCTGCTGAAAAGAGGTATTCTTCTCCTCTCCTCTATTTTGCACTATTTCAGATAATATAAAATATTTCTTATCTCATGTGGAAGCAAGATTTGAGCTTGTTCTTAAACTTAAGCATGAAATTGTCTATGAAAATATTAAAATAGAGCATGTTATGGATGCCACTTCCTGTATTTATTCTTGAAATTTTAGTTTATATCTCTTTTGAGACGGATGATAAAGAGTATGATGATCATTTCATTTTTTTTATTGATGTCGGTCATGCCATTTTATAACTCTTGGCATTAAATTTAATTGACGGTTTTTCTGTAGCTTTAGTTAGCTTTGTTGGTTGATCCATAAACTTTGTTTAACTGGTATGTTTTTCTGGAGAAAAACGTTTGATATGAAAGGATAAAATATTACATTTTGATGTTGGTCTTAATGTTAATCCTATCATGAGCATATTTTCAGTCAAGATTGGAATTTTTGTCATTGTTATTGCTAATAAATTACAGCAAGATGAGGTTTAGCTAATCCAGAATTTGTGGATAGCAAACGTTGATTAAGTGCGTATGGACTATTTATAAAATACATTTGGCATGTGACATCTGATCTTACCTTCAACCTCATACTTTTATTTGTTTATGATGCACAGAAAACATAACTTGGAATTCATGTTGCCGGCTTTTCTAATGATGCAATGTTGAGCTATAATCACAGCTGTGGTTATTTAGTCTGTTAGTGGGGGAGGGAACACTTTACTGTTCAATGTTATTTCAATTCATGAAATCTAAAGGGCTTTATTATTTTATTTGTAAAGATTTATAGCTTTGATACTTATGTTTTGTAAAATCTGAAACATTTATGGGGCTTATTTGCAAAACCTGAAATATTTGGGCGGCGTATTTGCAAAATCTGAAACATTTGGGTGGTGTATTTGCAAAACCTGAAATCTTTGGGTGGCGTATTTGCAAAATATGAAATCTTTGGGTGGCTAATTTGTGAAAATCTGAAATGATTTGATGATTCCTTTGCAAAATCTGGAATCATTTAGTGTTCCTGTTACTTGTAAGAAAATCTGAAAGCTATGCTCTAGTCACTTTGCAAAAATCTGAGAGTTTCTTTATTTAGTTTATAAAGTTTGGAAGCATTGATGTTTACTTGCAAAAATCTGAAATCTTTATGTTGTTTATTTGCAAAAATTTGAAACTATTGGAGAGTTTATTTATGAAAATCTGAAATGCATGATAAGTGGAATATTGATTTGAGGCTCTGTGTTCATTTCCTATTATTTCTACGTGTTTTCCCATTAGTTGACGCTCGATTTTGGCTCTTTGGAGCTGGATAAAAGCGGAAAATATTTCTCTTTTTTCCCCATGTATTGGACTTGATTAGCTTAAATTATGATTTATTTTTCAGCTCTTATGGATGTCGACATTCTTCTTTAGTTCTTTTATGATTGAAGATGTTTGGTTTGAGATTGGTTTTCCTCTTCATTGTCCCTAACCACAAATTTTAATGTGGTGAATTTTCATCTTTGCTGTGAAGGTCAGTTCATTGATTGGGTGAGCCGTACGTAGAGTACTTTCTACTACTATGTTTGAGCTATATTTTTAAAGTTTTATTCGCCACATTCTGAAGCTTTATTCGTGAAAGTTTAAATTACATTTTGAGGCTCTTTAACCCTTTTTTGAGATTGATTTGGTCTTTTTTTTAACAAGTTTTAAACGCCTTTATTCCGATGCACTTACGATCTCATTCTAAGCTTTACCGATTTGACTTTGTTTTAAAAGTGAATTGGCCTCTTTTCGTTTGTTTTGTTTTTTTTAACGGTAAAGTTAAAAATGAGAATTTTCGATTTATTTTCGGAAATGATTCAAGGTCTTAAAGAAAAAAAATATGAAGAAAAGAGAAAGGGAGAATAAATTAAAAATGAAATTTAGTCTGTTGTGATGATAGAAACCTAAAGAGGAGATAGGATATCAAACTATTCTCCATTCTTTTTGCATAAGAAAGATGAAATTGTAATTGGAAGAATAATTGAGAGTTGTAAGAAAGTAAGAGTTTAAATGACGATTAGAAGCATTGATTAAAAGGTCAGTAGACTTGCATCTAGGTCCCTTAAGCTTTGAATAAACTTAAACCCAATTGCTTTAACTAAGATTGAAGCACATTTCACAACCCTTTTGCCAAAATTATAGGTTTACCCCTAGGACTTAGGAGCCTAATAACGAGCTAAGCTTGATCTAAAGATGTAGACACTTAATTGAAGATAGACACTTTAGAACAATTCAGGCTCAAACTAAAGTTTAGACTTCCTAGGTCTTAGGAGCATACCCTGAGAGAGTTCATCATCTTAATTTTCAATGAACCTAAGAAACCAAACATCAGACCCTAGTTCATAAGTTAATTAAGACACTAGACACGAGGGTGCACTAGGTTGTGGTTCATGAATGATTTAATTAAATCAAATAATGAAATTCTTGCCTTAACTTGACTAAAAATGAAACTCAATGCTCCGGGATTTGAGCTTGAATCTTACACTCAGATCATCCTGACAATTGAGGACATTCTCAATATCACATATAAATCTCATATTCTTGGTCCTTTCTATGTGATATTGTGTTTTATTTTTTTATTTGTTTTTTTTCTACGATTTGTCGGTTTTCTCGAGTTTTTTAGGTCTTCCTTTCTCCTGTTTACACAACACATACTAGCTAAGCTTAAATGGACAGCAGTCCTGGTTTAATTTACATTACAACATTTTATTTCACAGCATGTTTTATTGTTCTCCTAGCCTGTTATACTGTTTTCCTAGCATTTTATATTGTTTTTCTGACATGTTTATTGTTCTTCTAGCATGTTATATTATTTCTTTTTTCTTTTATATCACATATTTTATTTGCTTTGATCCACACTATATCTTAGTATAAGAAAACCTAGTGGTTATATATAGGATTAACAACAAACCTGGAGGTTCTACTGCGAGGAGCTTGGAGCGAACATCTTGGGCAGCATGACGAGGAACAACTTCAAGATGGATCTACAATATCAAAACATCTTTACATCATCAATCACTTTACTTAGTTTAAATAACAACCCATAGGAGTTCGAGGTAGTTTTCCTAACGCAACGTAAACCCTCACATATCACTTTTAGGCTTTTGCACAACCCTGTTGTGCAATTATAAGTCCTAACACTTTAGGATTCCGATGTTACCGTACGGTACGTTGTAAATCCTCTTATCTTTTTAGACTATTTGCAGGATCAGATATCGTGCGAATATAAGTCCTGAATTCTATATAAATTGCAGGATTAAACATTAAACAACATCACTTCAAAAACATAAAGCCAAACAATAGAATAGTTGGGAGGTCACTGGGTTCTCCCCAAATTTATGATATCCCCTATTATTCGTTCCTTTGGATCTCTTAAAGTAACTGTTCATATTTTGAGTCATTCCCATTTGATTTTCTCATGTCTAATCTTGGAAACCTAAACTTTGAAATATTGAAGACAAAACCACTGATCTTAATCAAGAGTTTTCTTAAGTGATCCCAATCATTTAAGATGTAATTAACTATACGGGTTTGCCTCTATAGGAAACTTGAAACCCAGGTAAAATAAACTCTATCTAATCTTTATATTAGGTAGGAGAACTTGTTGACTTATATAAAGTATTTTGCAGACCAAACGGATGTCACAAATTTTTTAGTTTAGGTGATTGAGCCTACTACATGTGATATGTTTATTCTTCGAGATAAGTATATTACTTGTGGTATCGTGCTTAGTCACCCAAACTATTCAAAATGTGAGACTCGTTTGGTCTCACTTAGTTTTAAATCAAAATATTACTTTCAAAAATCATATTCATATCAAAACTATTTTCATATTTTTCCTATATTTTTCAAGATCAAAATTAAAACGACCGACAAACATTAAACCGCATGTCTATACACACTGACACAAGATAAAGTAGTAGAGGAGAAGAATAAACACCTTCTAGAGGTGATCCGAAACGTGATGATCGCAATGAATTTCCCAAAGCACTTGTGGGGGCAAGCAACTTCGACAGCTGTTCAATTGATTAATAGAATGCTCTCAAAAGTGTTGAAAGATAATAGCAGGATCATCCAATTGAAGGTATTTGAATTTGAATGTTTTGTGAAGGTCAACAAACCATCAGTATGGAAGCTGGATTCCGGAGTTGTGAAGTATGTTTTTGTGGGTTATTCTACTACCCAGAATAATTATGTTTATTAAAGTCCGATAGAGAAGAGACTATTCGTGAGCATGGACGTATCCTCTTGAGAATTTGAATTGTATAACGCTCTGGAGGTGATCTCACCCTTTGGTGACTCGCCAAATGTTGGAGATATGAGATGAGAGGGAGAGAGTAGTGATGGTGAAAGATTGGTACATATGGGAGCAATGCCTTGTTTTATGATATGTGATGAATCGATTGAAGAGTCGAAAAATGAGGAGATTGAACCCGTAGGTAGTGGGATTTAGGCTCAAAGGGAGTTGTCGGTGTATACAAGGAGATAATAGAATGAGGGAATAATATCTACAGTGCCACTCATGCCGACAAGTTCCTTGTTTTGGTCTACCTTGATTCTTGAGACACCTACATCATCCACCCCAGACTCAGATTACAAAGGTGACATGATTCTTTTTCTTTCTTCTAATACCATGACTTTAAGAAGAACCTCTCACATTAATGCGGGACATCTTCCTGATTATTTTGGTTTCCCACATGAAATTGCTCAACTTGTCTCATACTCGAACATATCACTTATACATGGAGCATTCATTGCATATTTGGACACTGTCTTTATGCTTGGTAGCTAAGGAGGATACCAAGTGAAAAGCGACTATGCATGAAGAGCTTAAAGCTCTCGTTCAAAACTGAACATGGGAGATTGTGCCACAACTAGCTTAGAAAAAAACAGTTTGGTGCAAGTGGATCTTCGCAGTGAAACAATATCCATAAGGAAAAGTGGAGCATGACGAAGCACGATCAGTGCGAAAGGATACAATCAAATAACATTGACTATGATGAGACTTCTGCACTGGGAGCGAAGATGAGCACATTGAAGACACTAGTTTCTCTAACATTGAATAGCGGATGAAGGTTATACCAACTCGTTTTGAAGAATGTGTTCCTTCATGGTGAGTTATTAGAGGAGGTGTATATGGAGATATCACCAGGAAGTCGTATTATGGCTTGAAGCAGTTTCCTCAAACCTATTTGATAAGTTTAGAAAGGCTATGATGGGCTTGAGATATCAACAGATGAATATCGACCATATAATGCACTTTCGACAAAATGAATGCCATGCCACTATGTTTGTTATGTATTTGATGACATAATTATCACTAGAGATGACGAGATAGAGATTGCTCAACTAAATATAAGATTGGGCAAAAAAATTGAGGTGAAGAACTTTGGGCAGCTCAGATACTTTCTTGGAATTGAGGTGGCTTGTGGACCGGATGGGATGGTTTTCTCAGGGGAGTATGTATTGGATCTCCTCATGGAAACAAACATGTTGGGATGCAAGTCTACTGTCTCTTTATGTGATCAAAAGGCCAATATAAGTGCATAGGTTGGAGAGTCAGATGATCGTGGGAGGTATTAAAGATTGTTGGTCTTCTGATCTATCTGAGTCACACTTGTCCCGACATATCATTTCCTGTGAAAGTTAGCTGATACATGCATGATTCATGGAAGGGCCTTATGGATGTAGTGTATCATGTTCTAGGGTACTTGAAGAGTATACCAGGGAAGGGTTTGATCTTGAGAAAGAATGAACATGTAGGCATTGAGGGATATTACGACTCAGACTGGGCGAGCTGTGCTGATGATAGGAGGTCCGCACCATGATACATGTTCATAAGGGGCAACTTGATATTTTGAAAGAGCAAGAAAAAATCACTAGTAGCGTGGTCAACAGCAGAGGCAGAGTATAGGGTCATGGCCTTAGGAGTTGCTGAGAGCCATGTTGGTAGAACTCAAGGTGGACTAATGAGCTCAAATGAAGTTTTTGTTGCTATAACAAGTCAACAATTAGCATTGCCAATAACCCAGTGCAACACGATATAACAAATCATGTGGAGATTGATAGGTTCTTCATTAAGGAAAAGCTGAATAACAGATTGATAGAGCCAAGTCATGTAGCCACCGGAGAGCAAGTGGCTGACAACCTCATCAAACGACTTTGCTCATTAGATTTGCCTAGGTTATGTGACAAGATGTGTTTAGTGAATTTCTTTTGATGATCTTGAGAGGGAGTGTCGAGATTTGTATCTAGTCAGGGTCTTATTGGTAAATAGGAAATATAAGAGTTTATTTGTAAGAATGTTGTAAGGCTTTATATAAGCCCAAGTTTTTAATGAATAGAACAAATTTTTAGAGCAATTATTTTTTTTAAAACACTTGTCATTTTATTCTCAATATAAAATTGCGTTGCACAAAGTAATATATGTTTTGATGAAGAAAGAAAAATGGGGATTTGATGGATTACTTGACGTGCATCAAAATTATTTTAGCCTTTCCTAGTATTTTTATATTTTTTTTTCAAAATTTTATTTTAGTTTTAGTGTATGTAATTGTCTGGATTTTTTTTATTTTGAATTAAATGATAGGATTCGAGAACTTAATTAAACTTGTTTTAAATTTAGTTTGAATTTTAATTTTTAACTTTTTTTTTTACAAAATATAGATCTGATGGTTTCTAACAATGTTTGTTACTGAATTTTAAATTTATTATGATTTGTGATGAAAGATTCCATCCTCTCCCCTCTCCCCTCTCCCTCTCCCTCTCCTCCCCTCAACGATCTTCTCTGATTGAATCCCTCTCCTCCTTTTCTCCCCCATTTCATGACAACCCACTGATCTTCCTCTCTCATGCTATGCAAGAAACCCTAGCTAAGTGAGGGCACTCATACATACCCACATACATACACACACACATACATACATACATACATATCCATCCATACATACATACATGCATGCATGCATCCATAAATTCATCCATCCATCCATGCATGCATACATACATACATACATGCATTCATTCATATACATACATCAATTACATATATGCATACATAAATTATATCAATAACAAATTGTTCATAAATCATTTCAATAACAAATGAAATAAATCAAGTAATAAAAAGAAACAAATGAAATAAATCAAGTAATGAAAAGAAACAAATTACTTCTATTTTTAGTATAAAGTACATGTTCAAGGAATTTCTATGATTTAATTAATCTTGTTTTGTTTTTTCCGCTTATCAGTTCGCTTTTTTAGCTTTAGTCTGTTGTATACCTTGATAGAAAAGGGCATCCTTTTATCATCTAAATTTTCTTTTACATTTTTTTTTTTCAGATTTTGGAATGATGGGGGAGTTTAGGCAAGAGCTCCGAGATGGATTTATTCAAGCTTGTCTTCATCTTGTTAATCGCGATTTTGATTCTTTAGCAAAGGACTTCGTTACTCTTGGGTAATTGTTGATGCTTTAGAAGTCACTCTGTTAGCTGCATTTCTGGTTTGATATGCTGGCAGAATATTAAGTTTTTGGAAGATTATATACATGCCACTTAATTAATATGTATTTACATATCTAACACCTAAATTTCAATTTCTTCGTGCATGCTACCTTACCTATGCATGAAAATGTATATTTCACTTTTTAAAAGTTAAAATGATGGTATTTTTGATGTGATATGAAAGAGTTGGGTGGTAAAAATGTAAAAAATTAAAGTTTAGGTGTTACATATGTAAATACATAGGAATTGGGGGCGACATGTGTCTAGGTTTTTTCCTTAATTTAATACTTCATTTGACTGACTTTAGGAAATCAGATTATTTGACAATTAGATACCTAATATCAATAGCTAACCTTCGATATGATTAATCTGATAACTCTGTAATGGTAGTGCTTGTCAATAGATTCTGATTAGTATTATTTCATATGAGTAATACCATAAGGTAGAAAAGAACAATAGGATGTCAGTTTGGAAGTTTGGTTGAATTATGTCAAGATTAAGAGCAGGCTGCTTAAGTTTTTCTTTGGATTAGCAAATTTTATTTGCAAAATACATGAAGTTTGAGGTATGTTGTGATACCGTTCTAGGGCTTCTAGATTGTATTCGGGAAGCAGGTTTAGAGGGGAGGTGATCAGGGAATGGTAAGGGAAAGGTAGTATGCACGTTCAACAGCTTTTGGAGTGGATTACGGGGATAAGGTGGCTGTTGACAGCATTATGGCGTCGATCGGCAGCTGTCCCGTGAGCTGGAGGCAGGAAGACAGTAATTTCTTGCTGGAAACAGCAGGTAACAGTGAGTTGAATGGCTACTGGGCTGAAAACAGCAGATTGGATGGTGATAAGGCGATATACAGTTGGCAAGGGGGTTCCGAAGCCTGTTCCTAAGCAAAATACCAACACGCCAGTTACAAAAGGAAATGATATAGGGCCCCGGAGAACAAAATTCTTTGAAAATAGTTCTGAATTCATCAAGTCAGAAAACTCCAAATCCAAAGCCCTAATAAAACATATATAAAAATCCCATCATAGAAAATATTTTGTTAGAAATTAGGAAAGCAGGAAAGGACTAAAAAAGAAAGAAGCAAAAAGAGGGAAATTGTTGAAAATAACATAAATAAAATAAAAAAGACGTCTTTTGCTGGCGGAATTGTCGTAACTGCAGTATCAAGGGATTCTGTGATCGATTCACAGTTGAGCAAGATACTTGGCGTCAACTTGAAATGGCATTGATCATAAAAAATTCTTTCCTTGATGGGGCTCTGCAGCGTACAAAAAAATCAGGATAAAGTTAAAATGAAGAAAGTATGTCACACTAAATTCAAACAGAAATTAAACTTTCAGTTTCAAACATGTCTTTATTTATTTTTTTTCATTGGTATGAACGTCACTTGATAAGGTTTTTTGTGTTTAGATGAGCACAAGGGCGAGCCGACTTTTTTAACGAGAAAAAATTGCGTAAATAAGACGTACGCAGTGCTGCGTACGTCAGGGAGGTTATTCAGAAGTTATTGTGGGGTTATATCCGTGTTATACCCACTGTAAGTTCTCTGTAACCCACCTGTAACCTACAAATATATGAAAACAGAAGTGCGAAATTTATTAGAAGTTACATGTAGGTTACTGTTGACCTCGCTTTCGATCGAGGTGCAGTTTTCCCCTCTTTAGTAGCCTAAGATCTAGTCGTAGGATCTTTCTGTCGACTACTCCTAGAAAACTAGTGAAGGAGCCCTCTCCGTTAGCAATTCTGAACTTTTCTTCGCTCGACTTGACGGTCCATATAGTAGTTTTGACCGCTATTGCTTAGCAGGTAAGACTACTCTGAAGAAACTCAGAGAGCATTCCTATAGGACTGTCGGCCTTAGGATTGGTTGTACTCGTTGATTTGGCGCCGCCGTCCTCTGCACCGTCCTGTTTGATTGAACTCATACCGAAATTTTGATAGGATTCGGACCGCGACGCGTTTTTGACCTGATCGACGATGAGGTTGCCTGGACGATTCCGGATGACGAAACGGACCGCGTCGATGTGTCTGGAACTTTGATTTCGCTTAGGGGGGACGTTTGTTTCATTGCGGCGGCTCGTCTTGGGGAAAATACATGTTTAAATGTTAATTATAATAATAAATAATATTTTATTATTATTATTATTATTATTAACTTATATTAAAAAATTCTTAACCTAAATCTATCTCCTCTCTCCCCGTCTCATTCTCTCGAACCCGTGGGCCTGCTTCAGCCGTAGATCTCGCTCGGTTTCGCCAGGCCTGCTCCTTCATGCCGTTGGAGTATCGCTTCTGCGCTAGCCTCGTGCACACGGGACGATCCCGCGACCCATCCCTTATCGTATCTCATACTCTGCGAGGATCTCATCCTCTGCCTCTCGCACGCCCGTATGGAGGCGTCTGCTCCTCTTGATTCTTCGAATCATATACAATCTCCTAATCATTCCTTCTCCTGTTCTCTGGTCTATATGAGGCTTTCGTTGGTGCGTTTCAAGGGCCGAAAATCTTTAAGGGAAGGGAAAACTCTGTCATTTTTCTTTCTTATTTAACTTTTTGTGTTTGGGTTGGCTTCCTCTTACTGTTGGAGAAAGGATTGAAGTTGAGAAGCGCTTTTAAAAGTTCTGTGTTGCTTTCTTTTGCTGCAAAGAGGTACTTCTCCCCTCCTCTATCCTTTCTTTCTCTTGGTTTTGCTCGGCCAGGGCTGCTGGGAGCGGCATTCTTGGATCGGGTATGGCATCGTGGTTCGACATACTCCATGAATTTTGCGATATTAAATAAAAAAATGGTGATATAGATTTATGGAAGTTTAGTTCATTGTTCAAGTATGTGTAGATGATAACTTATGTTCTTCCCATATGTGTTGAATGTAGAGGGAAAGCCTACTCTTATTTCTATCTCCTGTTACTCTCTTGCTCGAATCATGTGTAGAATATCATGTTTACTTCCCTTCTGTGGAAACTATATGTATATATATATATATATATATATATATATATATATATATATATGCATGTGTAAGGGGGAGGGGTTCGATTTTGGTTTCCTGTGGCTTTGCCTTGCTCGAAACATATGCTATGAAAAAAAAGAGGAATTTTTTTAATTTGGAGAGTCCTATAAATTGTTTTGGTGGCTCGTTTTAGCCCTTCATGAGGCATCCTTTTGTTTAAATATCTGTTGGAAGTTGGCTTGGAATACTTAAGTTGCGGGCCTAAATATACTCTCTGTGTTATTGTTCTTGTTTAAGGCATGTATTGGCTCTATATCTTGATATTTCAAAAGCTTGTGAGCTATTCCTTGGCTTTGAATGACTCGGTTTTATCTTGAAATGGCCGGAATTTTTAATTTCTATTAAAGCTTGGATTTTAATCTATGCTTAAGCCTTGTCTTGTCCCTGAATGGCTCGGTTTTGGGTCTTTGTGGGTATTCAATTTTCATTGCTGGAGCATGGGATGTTAATTTTTGTTAAGGCTTTGAAGCTCCTTTACTAGCTTTGAGTGTCTCGCTTTGGCCCTTCCTGGTTTTCGCTTTGCCTAAAAAATGGTTGGGTTTGGATTTGCTATCATATACTGCATTTGATTAGCCTTTAAAGCTTTGATTTGATCTCTTTAGGGGCTCGGTTTTCACCTTGGAAGGGTTGGAGGCTGGGTTCTGGATTGAGAGCTTGTCTTGGGTATGTGAGCTTTACTTGTTAACCTTGAGGAATTTATTTTGGCTTGATTTGAGAGCTCAATTTGCTTGTTTTAGCTCCTACTCGAGAGGTAGCTTGGGAGTTTGATTTGGTTTGTTCTTAGTTCTACCCGTGAGCTTGTTGGTAGGTCATTTGGTTTGGCTTTGGCCCCTGCTGGGCTCGGTTTTGGCTTGTGCTAGACTCGATTTTAGCCATTTGCTGGCTGTGGTTTTTTGGCCTTAGTTGAGGGGCTCAGTTTGGCTCGTTTTAAACCCTTGCTCGAGGGCCTGGCTTGTTGGGTGGCTGTCCTATACTTCTGCTATTCCTACCCGTGAGTTTATTGAGGGGTTGCCTGGGACGGTATGACTGTTCTTGTTGAGTTTGAGTGACTTGAGTTTTATTGATGAATCAAGTTTGTCATCCAAAAAATTATAATAATTTTATTTATCCTCTTATGTATATTGAGGGAGCGCGTTAAAATAACTAATGGTATTTCCTTTGGTTGCCTGGGCTTTGAGCCTTAGTTTGGTTGGTTCCTTTTGTCGCTTTGACCGAGAGCCTTAATGACTGTTAGTGGTGGTCCTTCCTGTTGGTTGCCTCGGTCGTGAGGTTTGACAACTTCCCCTTTTCCTTTTTGGTGGCTTTGGTCGTGGGCCTTAGCAGTTGTTCCTTGGTGCCCTGAACTATGAGCCTTAGTAGTTGCCTCCCTTGTGGGTTGCCTTGACCGAGAGCCTTAGCTGATGTTCATCTCTTTGTATTGAGCTTGGCTGTGAGCATTTATGTGGTTTTAGTCGGAGGATTTCATGCTTATTTGATACGAGGAGATTTTCATCAAGTCTGGAATTGAATAGCTTTAATGTTGACATGATTTTTGGAAGTATAAGTGGTCGTCGTCCCAGGGTTATATTCTTTTCATTTAAATTGTGAAGTTTGGGAGATTTCCAAATTTTATTTTGGGAGAATACTTGGTTGAGACGACTTGATTTCATAAAAGATATCTTTCGGGTTTGGATATCGGCGTTAGGAGGTTATTTTGACTCGGGTTAAGCCATTTATTAAAATGTGAGAAAGAAATATCCTTTCGGATTGATTCAAGGATCTTCGGGTCTTCCTTTTTAGGTCTTTTTCGTTATGAGTTTTGAGAGTTGATTCATCCTCCATTCTTTTCGATGTTTTAAGTGGATCAGTCCCCCTTTTCTCTCACCCCATGTTGACCTCATTTTTTGTGAGGTCTTTTCTTCTCCTCCTTAGAGCCTAGATTCTAGCTCTAGAAATTCCTATGGATCATCTTAGAAAACTAGAATTGAGACTCACCCTTCTAGAAATTCCAGCCAATTCCTATTTTCTTTTGATGTCTAGCATCTTTGGCACAAGACCATCGTCTTATGAACGGGCGGTTATGGGCTATTTTGCGAAGATTCAAGGAAAATGTTCCAAATAGGACTTCAAGCCTTAGGATAACATCGTCATGACCTTTTTCGTCACATGCACACATCAAATACACAAAATTCACGAATTTGCACGAAATCGGATTTCAATTGAACCCAAAGGACGAGTGAAAATGCGAACTTCTCCGGATGACCTCCGACAACAAATTGGACTGCGCCAACGCGTCCGGGATACCCATTTTGGTAGGAAAGGACACCCATATTGCTATACTTTCGACACGAGAAAATTGGCACGCAAATCGATGAATTCGTCAAAACGACTTCCGACGACGAAATGAACTTCACCAACGCGTCCGGAACATCAAAATTACCTAAAAATGACACCAATTTTGTTATGTTTTGATGCATGGGTGAAACACGAATTAAAATTTTATTTTTTTTAAAATCTTAAATATTTTCTTAAATCATATTTAACCTAACTTTATTTAGGTTTTCCCTGGCTTGCATAAATCCGTTTAAAACATTCCATACGCTCGATTAATTCCCCTTCGACATCGCTCGGTTCGGTCCCGTGCCCTAACCCTCTCCCGCGACCGCTCCTCACCCGAGACCGAGGCGATCGGCCGCAGTCAAGCCGAGCGTCTTCCTCGCCTCCTCACACGCGGCATTCCGCCGCTGGTTGCGCACGCGGCTTGTCTCCTCGAGTTCCCTTCGACCGAATGTTCCCCCAACCGCGAGATTCCACCTGGCCGACCATTTCTCTGCCACAGGTCGCATTTCTTCTTGCCTTAAATTTTTCTCCTCTCCTCTCACGCGATTTGTTGGCTAGGGTGGCTGGTAGGTGGCTTCTCCTTCCTCTTTTCTTTGCTTTAAAATACCACTTTGGGAATGTTTTGTAGTGCTGGCCGAAATTCAAAATGTGGGGAAGTGCTGCCAAAATCTCCTCTAACTTCATTCTTACTTGTTCTCTGTGGGTTGGGGGATTGTTAAATTTTTTTTGAGAAAAAGGGAGAGGCTATGTTCTTGCTGTGAGAGGCTTTTAGGGAAGAAAATTCTGCTGAAATCTTCTCTAAATTTGATTCTTTTGTGCTTGGAGCTAAGGAAGTGTGGGTGGCTGTTTACGTGAGGCTTTCAAGAAGGATTTCTGTGGGAGTATTTTTCTTGAACCTGTTTTACAGTGCTTTGCTTTAAATATGCTGAAGTGAGGTATTCTTCTCCCCCCTTTTATTTCTTGCAATATTTCCGATGGCAAAAAAAAAAAAAAAGTTTCCTATCTCATGTAGAAGCAAGATTTCGGGCTTGGTTTGACTCTTTAAAGTTGGATATTTATTGAAAAATTTTCTCTATTTATTAGCCCATTTGATGGGCTCGGTTTGGATTCTTTTTGGAATCAAAATTAAATGTTGGAAATCATATTTTGGGGCCTTTATCTTGCACTTCTTGCTGCCCCCTTGTTGAAATACATGTTAGATGCTGTTTTAAATGTTGGAAATCATATTTTGGGGTCTTTATCTTGCACTTCTTGCTGCCCTCCTTGTTGAAATACATGTTAGAGGCTGTTTTAAATGTTGGAAATCATATTTTGGGGCCTTTATCTTGCACTTCTTGCTGCCCCTTGTTGAAATACATGTTAGAGGCT
>NEWO01000010.1:4108455-4125308 GCA_003013225.1 Phalaenopsis aphrodite | reverse complement strand
TAGTCCGCTAGGATGGTCAATAAGAACTCCTAAAGCTAGATCCTAGGTTCTAAGAGTAGGAGACTAAGACCTCACTAAAAATGAGGTCAACAATTCATAAAGTTGTTGAAACTTCATAATGGTGGAAATCAGTTGAAGAGGAGATTCGAGCACTAAAACATAATAACCGTAAATTCTTATTAAACTTTCTCAGGATAAGAAGTCAGTTGGTTGTAAATGGGTGTTCAACATCAAATTCAAAACGTTTGTTGGTATTGAGAGATTCAAAACTAGACTTTTTGTAAAAGGTTTCACTCAAGCATATGTGATTAATTATCAAGAAACCTTCACACCAATTGTCAAATCGACCACTATTAGAGTTCTCATTTCAGTAGCAGTTAATAAAGAGTGGAGATTGCATCAACTTAGCATAAAAAATATTTTTCTGAACGGGGATCTAGAAGAAGACTTGTACATGGAGATATCAACTTGAAATTAATTCTTGAAATTAATTTCAATCTAGTATGCAAACTCGAGAAGTCCCTCTACGAGCCTAAGCAATTGCCAAGGGTGTGGTTTGAAAGGTTTGCTAAAATTATGAGATCTAATGAATATTCTCAAGGTCAAACTGATCATATATTGTTCATCAAACACACTCAGGAAGGTAAGATTGTTGCACTAATAGTTTATATGAATGATATCGTTCTTATTGGTGATGATGAAAGAAAAATTCTCAATATAAAAAAAAAAGTATTTGTCACTAAGTTTGAAATTTAGGACCTAAAAACCATGAGGTATTTTTTAGGTATGAAAGTAGCAAGGTTCAAGAAAGTCGTTATATCACAGAAGAAATACATCCTATATCCACTAAAAGAAACAAAGATGATTGGATGCAAACCCGATGATACTCCAATAAATCCCAACAAGATGTCTAATAGGGAGAAAAAAATATATCTCTGGATAAGGGAGGATATCAAAGATTGGTAGAAAAACTAACTAATCTGTTACACATTAAGATAGATAATGCATACTCTGTCAGCATTATGATCCTACACATGAATAATCCAAACGAAGAGCATTTGGAGATGGTGGACAGGATTCTGGGGCTTCTAAAGAAGACTTTTCGTTATAGATTTATTTTTGAAAAAAATTAGAAACAAAAAGGTAGAAGTTTACTCTGATGCTAGTTGGGCTGGGGAACACTGACAAAAGGTCCACTACAGGTTATTGCTTTTCTGTATGGGGAAATCTTGTTACATGGAGAAGTAAGAAGCAAGTTTTTGTTTCTAGGCACTGAATCGATGATCTTGTTTCCACAAGACACCATGTTCTTGCAGGCTCTACCAATTTTGTGATCTCGATTGCAAGATCTCTGTGATTCCAAGATTCAACAAGCATAATCAAACTCGCATGATTCCACTAGTTGCAAAATCGTTAGTCTTCCGAAATCCATCCATGTCAGTACTCCCAAATCCATCATCGCCTAGATTTTTGTTGTTTCTAGTTTATTCTTATTTATTTTATTCTAATTAGAGTGCATTTCTAGTAGAAACTATTTATATGTTTATATTTTGCAGGTTTAGCATATTTTATTTATTGTTGTTGTTTTACATACTTCATTCTCTGTTTTATGCTTTTGGGAGTGTTGTATCTTTCCTTTTGCAAGTGGTGTATATATATCTTGCTTAGGAGCAGGTGGTTTATCCTCGTTTTGGAGTTCATTTTGTTGTTTTCTGCTAGGACGGCCGCCAAACGATGCCTATTCCATTCCAAATGTCGTTGATCTTACTTATTATCATTTCTTTGCTATTACACAGCCACCTCCCTTCTAAATCCATTCCTTAACACCTTCTAGAAGCTCTAGAACAATATTATTTGGTATTAGAGCCTGACAAACCTTAAATTTTAAAGATTTATCCTTCCCACACCTATACTAATTTTGATAGCTGCTTCACTGTCACAAAACATATATATAGGCCTATTTGAGCTACACCCTAGTTCTTTTAACAATTTTTTAATACAAATCTCTTCGTAGATTCCCAAGGTGAGTGTCCTATACTATGATTGTGCATTGCAGGACTCTCCCGCATCAAGGCGTATTATCATCAAATCACAAATGAGTCTTGCATTAGTCACTTAGGCTCAACACGCGGTGCATGAGAGGAGAATAAGACATTATTGCAGGGTAATATTTTTGTGACATGTTTGTGGTTTCATCTTTATCAGTTCTTCTGTTAGAAACTAGGAATGGGCTAATAATTACTTTTGTTTTGTATACCATGATTACTCTTATCTCCTCTTCCGTAGACATAGGCTTTTTGAAACCGAACCACACGAATCTTGAACTTTATGTTTATTTTCTCTCTTTTGTAATTGTTTGTGACACATTGTTCTCGATTATGGTAATAATTTCACATCATTTTTTTATGTTTGGAGCTCTCGTTACAACACATGGAAGTATTGTTTATCACATAAAGTTGCAAGTTGATTTGGCTCACGGGTTTGGCAATTTTAGTAAGCAACATGGTTGAATGTTAGATATTCGATAATTCAACTTAGAAGAGACTTAATACAAAATATATAAATCAATTAACAAAGATTTACATACATACCACTCAATTTTTATGTATTTACATATCTAACACCTAAACTTCAATTTTTACAAACATAACACCTTACCTATGAATGGAAAGGTGTGCTTCACATTTTAAAAGTTAAAATGGTGGTATTTTGAAAATTAAAACTTAAAATGGTTGCATATTTTTGTGATATGAAAGATTTGGTTGGTATAAATGTAAATAGTAAAGTTCAGGTGTTAAATATGTAAATGCATTGGAATTGGGTGGTATGTATGTAAATGCCCCATTAAATAATCATTAAATAATCATCAAATAATCATCAGAAGTACAGAGTTGATGTGACAATTGGACTGAAAGCTTTGTATATCTATGCTGCTGAATGCAGCATAGCAATCATATATCTCGGAGAGTTTGCTCATTTACCTGCACCTTGTTTTCTTCTGACAATATATTTCATTGGCAGTCGCTTCGTGCGAAATCGGAGCAGTCTTTTGCCAGTGGTCAAGTTGAAAATATGGATTCTTCTGCGGCAATGAAACAAGCTATTTCTTTTACCCTGACTGCAAAAGTAGGTTGGATCTCCCTGGTTGTTTCTTCTCTGTACCAAGTCTTTGTTTAAAGTCATGCAAACATACAATAAAATCCTCCCTCTGCTATTTCAGGGTGCGTTCGTAAGGGAAATTCTTCTCGAGGAATTTGCCAAGGTGATCTGAAGTTGTTTTGTAGTACAATTTTCTGAGTTTCTGTTGCTTTCTGAAAAATTGTTAGCACCTTTGTATTAACAATGAAACTGTTGCATTTTCTTATGTTAAATTGCATTTATTTTCCCAGGTGACATTTGATGTATATTGTAAGCCCATGTTTTCGGGTATCTTCTGCTTTTGTTCCAACTTTATGATATCCCCTCCAAAAGGTCCCAACTGTCAACAGTTCCAATAAGAAGGGCTTGAATGTAAAAAATCACTGATGGAAATAATCGATAAAACATATTCTTTGACTAATGTATACCAATTTTCCTAATTCCGAATGTTGTGATTAATGAAATCAGCACTAAGGACTTCAGTATGTGGTCTTTTCATTGATCTCTTACCGTGTGATACCGGAGTTAACCCAAGCCACAACAAAAAAACAAATATTACTGTTCAAAGTAAATAAGCAGTTACAAGATCACAACGAAAAAGAAATACAATAATAAACACAAAACACAAATAAACTCAATTAAAACATTTTTCAAGAGTGGTGAGCGGTGAAAGTGGTTGTGAGTTAGAAGTGGGTGCGACTGGGATGGGACAGGAAGTGTTGGTTGGCTGTAGGGGAAAGGTTGGGGGCTGTGGACGGCGGTGTGGAGGTTGTACGGGGCTGGGGCGGTGATTAGGTGGCAGGGAACTGGCTTGGCAAGGCTGGAACAGCAGCTAGGATGCAGGGAAAGAGATTCAGTGAGGATGGGACAATAGAGAGGTGGCAGGAGAGGGGTTGGTTGGGTGTTGGATAGCGACGGTGAGAGATGGCAGCAAGGTGGGAGGGAGCTAGGTGATAGGTGGTTGCAAGAAAACAATGAGGGAGGTGTTTGCAAAGTGGCTGCAGCAAATACGGTGATGGCGACGGCGAAGGGAAGGGTGTTGGGCTGCGGGACAGCGAAGGGAGGGCAGTCCGAGGGTTGTGGCAGTGAGGGGGATGGTTGGAAAGAGGTTGCAAAAGAGTTGAATGGGATAAATATCTCCGCGGGATCGTGCTACTATCGGAGCATCATTCAAACCCTTGGAGAAGATTACCACCTCAGACAAGTTACGGCCGGAACATCTTCTCGCCTTCGAATACAGCCCTTACGGGGAACATCAGATGACGACAGCTGTCTTGACAGCAATTTGAGCTAAATTTTGACTTAAAACACAGAAAATAACATATAAATAATCTTAGGGTAAAGAGGAGTGTTCTTCGCTCCAAATAGGAGGGAATCAAGTACTAAGGAGGTATGCCCGATCACAATTCCACCTGAACCGAACTGTGTGCGGCATTTGCTGCACCCATGTTGGACTGGCACCCCCATGCCATTGCCAGTGCTCCCCCGTGTCATCTTGTCTCTTTGAAATACTAAATATCTTTTAAGGTTGCAATGATGAATATATTTGGACTGCTTTCTTACTACTACAAGAACAGCTGCGATCATGCGTAGTTTGGCATGGGAAGAGTAGCATATTTCTGTCGTCGTTGTTGTTATTGTTAGTTTTTAGCAGTATTTTCAGTTCTGTAGGTTTTGAAAATCACTGCTGGTAATTTGTTATACTGAAAATGCAGGGATTAGATGCACTAGGCTTGGCGACTTTGGAATATGTTTCATCATCCTCTGCATCAATAATACCGTTTACAGTTCAAATGTCCTCAGTCTCAATGGCTGCTGAAGATCGTACAAACTTGAGGACTTTAAGTCGTCTTATCTTACTTCTATCCAGGCTTCAGAAACAAGATTATGCTGACGCAGTAAGCAAAATTTGTTTTTGGTTTGTTTTGAATGATCATTGCAGATTTCTTGAGAAATTGCATCAGATTTGTAGAATAAAAACTGCTTGCAGGTTTTCTTTTTCAAATGTCTTGATAATTTGCTAATTAACATTAAACTCCTGAAGCCCCTAAGATTTGACAAATCGATGAATAGCTTATCTTATTAATTATACTTGCTTGAGGATAGCAGATGGGAATTTTTTTCATTTTAATGCATTGTGAATAATATGCATTGTAGGTTCTCACTTAAGAATGGTTTAGATGGCAAATGAGTGGAACTACAACACACTCCACAATGGTAATCAATTCAAGTTAAGTGTGAGGCATGACAGAGACGATCAATTCAGTTAGATACATTTCTCACTGACATTCATCCCGATTTTAAAATCAAGAACGAGAAAGTAGCAAATTATTCTATCTAAATTGCGACAACATATAACTACACTATTATTTTTTGGTCAATAAAATTATCATAATCAATGATAAGGAAGCGTGCATAAGTTAAATCATCAAGACGTACTACGGACCTCCATAATTCAAGTTTTTTCTGAATTTTTTCTCTAGCCTTATCCACAAGAGAATATCAACAACGAAAAACATAAACCAAGGTACATCCTCCTGTAAATGTCCCATAAGAACATCCATAACTAAAACAAAAAGATATGGGCTTAAATATGATCTCTGATGAATTCAACCGAAATAGAAAAATATTCGGTCAATGCTCCAATTCGGACACGAGTAATAACTCTAGTATACATATCTTTAATGACTTGAATATAAGCTATATCAATACATTTCTTTTTTAGCACTCTCCAAAGTACTTCTATTACTACATTATCATAAGCCTTTTATAAATTAACAAAAATCATGTGTAGATCCTCCTGACTCTCTCTGTACTTCTCCATCAAACATCTCAATAAATGTATATCTTCCATAGTAGACTTGCCTGACATAAATTTAAACTGATTTTGAGAAATCTTTGTAACTTGTTTTAACCTATGTTCAATTACTCTCTCATAATTTTAATGTATGACACATTAACTTAGTTCCTCTATAATTTGCACACTCTTGTGCATCTCTTTTATTCTAAAAAATAGATGGCAAAGTACTCTCTCCGTTCCTCAAGCATCATTTGAGTTTTTAAACTAATATTAAAAAGTTTATTACACCAATAAATTCCTAAATCCTCTAAACGTTTTTACCCTTCTAATGGGATACCATGAGGTTCTATTGGTTTTTCACACTCTATTTTCCTTAAAGTCTCCCCAACTTCTGTTTTACTAATGCGACTATAAAAATAAAAGAATTTATTATTATTAATTATTTCAAGATCACTAAAGTTGATCGTATTTTCAAAATCTTCATTAAATATCTTATCAAAATATCTCACTCACCTATCTTGAATATTTTTATTTAAGAAAATTTGTTTTTGATTTTCATTTTTAATACATTTTATTTGAACTAATTTTTTCACTTTCTTGCCTATTTATTTGGCAAATTTATACACATATCTTTCACCCTTTTTAATATCTAATTTTTAAGAAAAGTCACTAAAAACGAAATTTTTAGAATCACATATTACTTTCTTACGCTTCTTACGAGCCGTCTTATATTTTTTTTCAAATTTTTAATTTCTTACTTTTAAACCAATTTTTATAACAACACTTCTTATATTTTATCTTTCTTTTTATATTATTATCCCGCCACCAATTATTTTAATTTATAAAAGTTTTTTTAAAATTTTTTTTATTCTCCAAATACATCTTTTGCAACTACTTAATACTCGCAAATGGAATTAACTTCTTCATGAATATCCTAAATCTTAATATTACTAATAAAATAGGTTTCTTTATTTTCTTAAATGCCCCCATATAATTTTATAACAATATTTTATTATATTTTTCATCTTACAACCGTTGATCTCAAAATTAAAAACTGATAATCGATATTGAATGCTTAAAATTTTTCTTGGAATGACTCTACAATCTTTACAATTTCAACGATTTCTTTATTCAATATGACCTAGCTTTATCATTTTGATGCAATAAGTAACAGAGGAATGATTCTGAACACTTCACAAATATTCGTGTCAAAATTTTCTGTCAGTTTTGTATCTCGAGTGAAGGAATTTGCTGGTTCAAAGGGAATTGTTTATCACCGCACTGAAGCTTTAGAATATAGTTCTAGACGTAGTGTCCTGTCCTTGTTGCTTTCTGCTTGATATTCACATGATGTTTTGTGCTCATCTGAATAAGATACTAGTTAGTTTGGTAGAGTGACCCATCCAAATTGATGTTGATTTCCAATGGAAATCATTTATTTAGGGGCTGTTTGGGGCTACTTTTAACAATCACTCACCCTTTTTTTTTTTTAAGCAGTTATTTTATGCTTTTTTAAAGCTTATGAGCTTTCTTTTCATGTAAGCTTTGTGGTTTTAACATGTGAATGCTTATTTCAGGAATCAAGAGATACTAATGTTGAAAACGATACAAAAATGGACAGGGAAGAGCTCGCCATGGTTCTTTATCAAATGACTTCTGTGCAAGGCTTCTTGCCTATTTTTTCAATCATCCCAGAGGTAATGGGAAAAAATGCGTTTTAATTCATTTAATGAGACACCTTCCATATTATTTAAAGGCATTTACATACATACTACCCAGTTCTTATTTTCTTCCATATCTAACACCTAAACTTCACTTTTTTACATTTACACCACCCGAATCTTTCAAATCACAACAAAAATACCACTATTTTAATTTATAAAATGTGAAATGCACCTTTTTATGCATAGGTAAGTTGGTCATGTATATAAAAATTGATGTTTGGGTGCTAGATGTAAATACATATGAATTGAGCATATGCATGTAAATCTTCCTAATGTTTAAAACTGCATGCCAGTCCCTCTATTTTAGGCATTTGCATCTATATGCAAATGCACTATCACTAGCATGTCCTTTTATTTTTCGAAAATTTGCATGCATACGAGTCAATTCTTTCATCTTTATACATCAAACACCTAAACTTCAATTTTTGCATACATGCCACCTTACCTACGCATGACAAGTTGTATTCCACTTTTTAAGAGTTAAAATGACGGTATTTTTTATGTGTTATGAAAGACATGGGCGATATAAATATAAAAAATAAATAAATTTCAGGTGCTAGATATATAAACACACAGAAATTGGGTGGTATGTATGTAAATACCTCTTATTTTTATTATGTTTAAACTCACACATAGACTCAAATATGTTAGGCCTTGAACACACGGCCTTGTGATTGAAGACAAAGCAGCACCCAATCACCATGCCAAGTGATGCTGCACACTATCATGCCTTTCTTTCTTCCAACATAAACATTTAAGAATATACTAATCAAAATTTGATCATAATAGGTTCTTAAATCTTTGAGCTTGCTTTGAAATGTGTGCAAAACAAATCAGAGAATTGCAAAACCCAAAATTTTCCCTTTTAATCATACACACTAAATATATAAACATATAATTTTGGGTGATTTAATGGAGTTCTTATTTTCTAATGTGGCAGCTTCCATTGGAGTCTCAACAGGAACTGATTCGCCTGCCTGCTGATTTGGCTACAAGGTTGGTGTCTAGGATGGTGGCAAGGACCATAAGAAGGATTTTTGCATAGAAAGGTGATCAATTTATTTACACAAATACCCAAAAAACTTAATCCATAAATTAATCTGCAATATTTGGGTCTTCAGCTGCAGAGGTGAAGCTGTGCATATTCTGAGGGTAAATTTGTCTGCCCAACAAATTTCTTAAATACTTTAAGCATAGAAAAGCTTAATGAAATATGGAATTTAATTTAATTTTATTAATTTTCCAAGCTTTAGAAAATATATTGTTGCTCTTTTGCTTGTGATTTTCATGATAGTTGATTTTATTTTAAATTTTTGACCCCTACTTAACATGGAAAATATTGGGTGATACATTATTATTTGGTATTTATGCAACTTCTAATTGTGAAGCCAAAAAAAAAATAAAAATAAATAAATAAATAAATAAATAAAAATAAATAAATAAAAACTTATTTTTCCTTCTCTAGGAAGCTTGACTAAAAATCTATTAATTATAAATATATTATAAATTAAAAATAAATTAAATTTTGGGGGATTTACATACATGAATGCCACTTCGCTTTTTGCAATTACACCACCCAAATCTAGTAAATTACGTCAAAATATTACTATTTTAACTTTCAAATGTAAGATGAAATGAAATATATGTAAAATTGAAGTTCAGGTTTTGTACATGTAGATAAGAATTGAGTGGTATGTGTATAAATCTCATATTCCAAAACCATTAAAAAACATTAGTTTCTCAATTTGAGGGTAAAACAGTAAAATCATAAAAATCCTTGTGAATCATAAAGCTTTACAAACAAAGTTTAATAAATGACAAATTTCTCTTTTATCTACCATCAGTTTCCAAATCCAAAGGGTATTGTTCAATTTCTAAACATAGCATCAAACAAGCCTATTTTACAAGAAAAGTTTGCGTACGTAAGATGTACGCAGCGTTGTGTATGTCAGGGAGAGTATTGGGAGGTTATATTCGTGTTATACCCAATGTAACCTCCTTGTAACCTTCTTGTATCCTACTTGTACCTTCTAATAAGTTCTGCGCTTCTGTTTTCATATATTTGTAGGTTATAGGGGGTATAATGCGGATATAACTCCCCAATACCCTCCCTGTAATCTATCTAGCAAAATTGTCTCGTATTTTACATCCAATTATTCTTTTCTTCTAATCATCGTGTACACATTAGAAATATATGGGCATTTTCAAAGGATGGAAGTCTGTCTCATATTTTCATGAAAATAAATGTCTGCAAGCTATGAAAATAAATTTGCAAAGATTCTACTATTTCTAATAAAAATTTTGAAGATTTACATATATGCCACTCAAATTTTATGTATTCACATTTTGAGCACCTAAACTTCAATTGTTACATACTATGCATGAAAAGCTGTATTTCACATTTTAAAAGTTAAAATAGTGGTATCTTTGATGTGATATTAAAGATTTGAGTGGTATGATGTAAAACGTGACAGTTTAAGGGTTAGATATGTAAATACATAAGAATTATGCGGTATAAATGTAATACGCCTACAAATTTAATTTAGGATGATTAACTATCATTGGTTACTAATACAACATAAAAAATATACACAATACAAATGCACAAGAAATTTCACAGAAGACAACATTTAATTCACAGAGTAGTAACTAAGTAAATTAAAAGCAAGAACAATAACAAAAAAATTCCTAAAAGGTAGATCCAAAGTCTCACTCGTAGGGCTATAAATGAACCAATATACTCGTTGAAAAACTCGAACCGACTCGATTAATACTCAGCCATCTTTCTTTAAATTAGTAAATAAAAAACTACGAATATTTTTGTAAAACTCGATGGTTAAATGAACCAAATTTGAAAATAGTCAAATTCGTTTATTAATGCTAACGAACAAACTCAACTGATCAGCAAGTTGTTAAATGGTCCATATATTTATATGATATATAATTTAGGAAAATTATTTAATTATAACTTATTTAATTATATATTTAATTGTAAAATATAATAATTTAATATCAATATGCATATAAATTTAAAACAATTTCTTTTTATTTTTTTGTTATTTCAATGAACTAGCTTGTTAGTACTTATTTATATTCTCTCATTGTATGAAAGCTCACAACTTATATATTATTTGTATTATTTGGTATAAACTAGTTAGATATTAATTTGAAATTTATTCAAATCATATTTATAAAATTATTTGTTAATAACTTCATATAAAATATTAAATACGCAATCAGATTTTTAGCTTGTTTACTAGCTTTTTATAAAAAAAAAATTAAGTGTAAAGCAAATATTTATTTTTACATGAAAAATCAAGTACTCATTTGAATTTTAACCTTATTAAAATAATATAAATAATTCAAATACAAATCAAATATGGTCATTAAAAATTTTAAACAAGCTAGTCTGATCGTATATGTGAAAATTCGGTTCAAGCCAAATATGTATTTATTTTTACATACATGTTGCCTGGGGCTGTCAAAACGGCTCGTTGTTCGCGAACAGCTTGTGTTCTACTCGTTAAGAAGCTCGTGTTCGGCTCGTTAATTTCGTTCAATAAGTTAATGAGCCGAACACGAACTAAGATGTGTTCGTTCGTGTTCGGCTCGTTTTGGCTTGAAATATTACTCATCAAGTTTATATGTATATATAAAGTAGTATTTAAAAAAAAATCTAATTGACTACAAGGCTACAAAGATTTATAACCGATTACAATACTGATTAAGAAAATAGAATAAATAATAATTTTTAAATCTTGCTCAAACCCTTATGGCCTTATGATTACATAATTATGGTTGTTAAAATAACTCTTTGTTCGTGAACGGCGCGTGTTCAACTCGTTAAGCAAACGAGTCGTACACAAACATACTTTTTGAGCTCGAAATATAAACGAGCCGAACACGAGCTGAGCATGGCTCGCTCATGTTCGACTCTTTTACACCCCTAATGTTGCCCTTCCTATACATGAAAAGATGTATTTTATATGTTTAGGTGTTATATATATAAATATATAAGAATTGTGTGAAATGTATGTAAACACCCCTTAAAAAGAACTTTTCTAAATTGGCTCCAATAAATCATCATTAGCAATAAAAAGCTACTTTAGAAGTAAAATGCCCAAAGTTAAGAATCACCAAAAGAAACAATGCTCCAACCTAAATAATTATAAGCATCCTTCCTAACCTTTTGAATTAACATTTGAATATGATCATGCAACTCAAAAATATTAAACAACACTTCCAACAAGATATTATATTTCAATGCCTCCACAAAATTACAACTTTCATAAATCAGTTTGTTCAATGCTTGTACAAATATTTATCAACAACAAGCCTTATTCTAGAAGCATCAATTGCTTGTATTACATGCTCACTTCAAAAGAACAACCTCTCAAGGAAAACTACAAGCATTAGGAATGGCTACAATTTGAACCAACATCAAAATTCTAGGCTTGGTTGATCCTCAACAAAAATTACAAAGAATCTTAAATTTTAGCAAGGTCAATATTAGCTAACGTTTGGTTAACTTCATCAGCTCATTTAAAGCAGTTACAACTATCTTTTGTTTTATTACAGGGACATCTGCAAGCCTTTTTATAATTGATATTGTAGATTATAACGACAGTAAATATGATGGTTTTGGTTGCTCGTTGATCCCGTTGGCCGGATCTAACTCATTTTTAACAATCATGAATGATAAAAGAAAATTTCACTTTAACAAAAAAAAAAAGAAATATTTAAACAAACTAAGAAATAATTCGTCTTGTTCATTGCAGTAATCAATTAAAAGAGAAAATGAAAAGGAAATAAGAATTGAAATACTAAAGGAATTGAATCAATAATAATGTTTGGCCATTTTTTCTTCTTTGCTGGGCTTAAAAGAAATAACAAACAATTTGAAAAATGAAAGCAACATAATATTATACATACTTCAATTTTGATAAAAAAAATGATAAGATAAATATGTTTAGGTCATAGTTTTCTTTGTAAATCAAATTTTTTTAGCTCTGACTCTCCAAAGCCGTATGATAAAGGTGCAAGTATTTGTCCACTACATTGCACATTCTATAACATCGACAAACCAAAAAAATTACATTCCAGAATAGAAAGTTAAACAAAGAACAAATTAAGAAAGAAGGGCTCATGTTTTGGTAGAATTCATAAAATAAGTGCATGAGCTTCTTACAAATAGTTTTACACGAACTCCCATGGTAGAATTGCTCGCATCATAATTTAATTGTTTTGTGTAAATAGCTACTTGAACACCCTTGGTAGTGGCAACCATGGTTTCATGAGAACTTTCAGACCATCCAAACATACAACATCATTGTCATAGAGGGTTATGTATATAAATCCCTCTTTTTTGCTTTGGAAAATTGATCCCACAAAGACATAATGATGATGCACTTATGACACCTAATAATAAATCATAGAAGAGAAAGTAAATATCAAGTTTACACAAACTATTTTTCATACATTAAGGAGCTGTTTGGAAGTAGTTTATGGGAATGATTAAAATAATTTTTAACATAAATTCCGCAAAGAAGTAAAAATGGAAACAATAAAATCCAGGAGAAACTGAAAACCCAATTTTTTCCTTCTTGCCTTAATTTTCAGGTTTAGTAAATATAGTTGAAATAAGGATTACATGATTTAAAGCTAAACTGCACGAAGGATAGTGGGAGGAAGGAGGAGAAAGATGGGAGTTGCAGAGGTATTTGTAAGTCTGAAATCCGGAAAGAGAGGGAAGACCGAAAGGGGCAGTATTTAACATAAAATCTCACAAAACAGTCAGGGGAGTTAAGTTATTAGAATTTAGTAAATCCGGTAAATCCAGATTTCTAAATCTCGAATGGGTTAAATTGTAAAAACTGCATGACAATGAAATCCTTTAAATTTGATAAATCTATTAAAACTGTTTGGGTTGTTCTGCCTACATCCAACTAAATCCCAATAACTCTATCCCGTAAGTCCCATAAATCCATCGATTTGTGAGATTTAGTAAATCCGGGATTTACGGCCGAAATTCTTGAAATCTGAATTTATGAAGTATGTGTTTTTTTGTCCAAAATGACTGTATGAAAAGATTTAGCCTACATACAAGTTAAATCACGCTCTAAATCCATTACCAGACATCCCCTAAAAATGACAACAATACAAGCCAACTAGAACCGAAACTTAATTTCTCTCTTGTCTTGTGTTAAATCTCAAATTACTTTGGATGAATGATTGCGATATTTAAAAGAGCTGGGGGTGGTGAGTGGAAGAGAGAGAAAGATGAGAGTCATAGAGGTCTTTGTACACCTCAATCCCCACAAGAGAGTGAAGGTCATGAAGGGAAAATAATTTTTTAGGTTTATGCCAAATCTAAATATATATGAATCGGGTGGTGTACATATAGATTTTGGATGCCCTAAAAATACTTGAAACAATTTCAAGATCAATTTTTTATAACTTCACAATAATATTCACACATAACACCGGCGGCCCGAGCACAGACTATCAAGAGCAAAATCCCTGATCTGATCTAGAACGAAACAGAAAAGAAATTCGCTGAATCTGTTTCAAGCGAAGGGCCGAGCTTCAGTGGAGGTAGCTTGATTCCAAATTATTGAGTTTAGTTACATTTTAAAGTCGTTGCATTTGCCTCTAGGAATCCGGTTTGGAGATGGGAGGAGTCATTCTAGGGATGCCTGGTCCTTGGGCTGAAAATTTCCTTGAAAAATCCGATCACTACACTACAAAGATTGGAGGATTGCCGGTAAGAGAGAAATCTAACTCTTTGATTTTAATCATCTGCAAAATCTGATCACCAATGTTTTGCATTGCGGTTGTGTATCTCGCAGGACTGGCCATTCCCCGAAATGTTTCTCAGGCCTGATCTAATAAAATGCGTTTTGTGCGGTGAAAGGCTCTGCCTTCTTGCACAGGTGAGTGGTTGCTAGGTCTTCTTTGCTGAGCTTAGTAATTCTGATTACTGCACTTTGTTTTTTGGTGTTTTTGTTCTGTAAAATTTCAGGTATATGCTCCTATTAAAATGCCAAAATTGAATGTTGACGAAAGAGTCATCTATGTCTTTGGCTGTTTGACGAAAAAATGCGGGAGTAGCCCTAAATGGTTTGTTCTAAAGAAGCGATATCGTTTACTGTATTTTTTTCATTTGTATACTTTATTATTTCATGGTTTTAATCAAGTAAAGTTTGCAGCTGGAGAGCACTTCGCGTGCAGAAATGCAATAGCGAGAAGACTCTCAATAGCATCTGTGAAGATTCCAAACCTTCTACAAACTGCAATGGGGATGATAAAAACATGGTTAGGGGTAACTATGGAAGTGTTGAGAATAACTTGGTGAGTGACGATGAAGAAAGTGTTGAGGAGGAATATGATGATTTATACTTTGATGAATTGGCTCGGGAACTTTCTGAAGCTTCCTCACAAGCTTCTCAGTCCAAGAAACCAAATGGCTCCTTGATTTTAGGATCTAATAAGAAGAGTTTGAGATCTGAGTCAACACTAAATGGCATAAACTCAAGCATACCAGGTGTGATAGGACTTTTTTGATAGTTTAGATATGAGAGAGAAAGTAATTTGTTTGTGTTTCATCTTGGTTGCAGTGGTTCCTTGCTTTTATATATATCCTCAGGAAGATCGATCCGTTGGTGAAGTTGCTGCTGTTTGTGCCAATTATGCCAAACTTTCTGTTAAACAAGAAGATGATTCTAATCATGATAAAGATGATGAAGTTTGGGAAGGAGAGGGATATGAATATGATAAGGCTTTGGGAGCTGATAGAACTTTTTTGAAGTTCAAGAAACGGATGGATGCATATCCGGAGCAATGTTTTAGGTGATTTTATATCTGCCATTTGCCCACTTTTAACATTTCATGCTCACTCCATTGTAAATCTGCAATGTCTAATGAATTTAGTTTTTATACTCTTCTTCTGCTGGAAAATCCTCAAAACTTGAATATCGGAAGATACTTTTGGATGGTATTGGATTAATGTTAATATTGTTCTGGGATATAGTATACTTAAGTTTTTGCTGTTGTTGTTGGTGATACTTGTGTTACGCATGAATAGCTTATCCAATGAGTTAGGAGAGAACATTGACTTCCACCATAAATTGGTACTAATATTTGCATCACTTGAATAATTTATCGTCCAACTAGCTGAAAAGTTTGAAGAAATTTAAAATTTAATGGAGCAAATAGAAAATTATTGGTTGCATGCCTAAAAAATTATTTATATGCATTAAATTTATTAGTCAAACTGTGAAAGTTGATAACTTCTAAAATTTCTATACACATAACATTGGCAACTTGCAAGAAGTTCTGCAAGGGTCTACTGAGTAGATATGCATGGAATAGTAACAAAGAATAAATAAATGCAAATAATGTTAAAATTGTGCAATTGGTTATCAAGACATTTTTGTCAATTAGGCTTGGCATAAGCTCTGAGAAGTTCTGAGACGTAAGCATCACAATTATAAATTCACGTAGAGGCAAAATAAATGTAAAATTTAATATATTAACGAAAGAATTATTAACATCCTAACATAGAATAGTTGCAAATTATGCCGATAACAAATAACAAATTGTATAAGCCGTGAAGTAACATGCAATAAATTGCATAAAATACAAGTGTAATGTATATTGTAAACATAAATTAATCGAACTAACTTAAGTTATGAACTGAAAGTATTAAAAAATATAAAAGCAATGCATGACATAAGATAAACTTAGCATAATAAATTTCTCTTATAATTATCGTCCAACATAAAAATATTCATAGATCCAAATAAACATATAATAAATAATTAAAAGCTCTCATGTTTAGGGTTGTCAAAAAGGCTCGTTGTTCGCGAACAACTCGTGTTCGGCTCGTTAAGAAGCTCGTGTTTGACTTGTTCGCTAATTTAACGAGCCAAACACAAACAACACAAATGAAAATTTGTTCGTTCGTGTTCAACTCGTTTTGGCTCGAAATACTACTAATAAATTATATATATACATACATCTACATACATATATGCATATATGTATATATATGTATGTATGTATACATACATCTACATACATATATGTATACATATATGTATATATATATATGTATATACATTGTATGTATACATTTATATATATGTATGTATGTATACATATATGTAAGTATGCATACATATATGTATGTA
>NEWO01000010.1:4087982-4108350 GCA_003013225.1 Phalaenopsis aphrodite | reverse complement strand
TATATATATATATATATATATCTATGTATAGATACATACATACATACATACATACAATATTTTCTAAATATATACGGATGTCGTCGTTCCCCTCTGCTAGGGTTTCGCCTCATGGTGAACCCTAGCTTTCAGCTACACGGATCTCCCATCTGCTACACGGATCTCTCTTGCATTTATATTTCTCTACTTCATCTTCGTCGATGTTGTCTTTCCAGACGACGAGGCAGGCTCAAGTTTTCACATTTCTTTCCAGATGACGTCCTCGTCTGTCCACGACGCCTCCTTCGCAGTCCTCGCGTCGTCTCGGTCTTGCAGCAGAGCTGCTGCTCTGCTCGCAAAGTCACAACTGCGTTCTCGTCTGCCGTTCTATCCCCTCTTTTGCGACATTTCCTCACAGAGTGACTGACACCGGCCAAGGTGGTGGCCTCAGGGGTTCTTTCCTACGCCGCTCTCTCGCCGGTGATAACCCCGCTCCCGCTCACTTTTGAATATGTTTCCGCAATGTTACCACGATACTTTTGCTCTTGGCTTTGAAACCAGATTTCTCAAAAAAACATCACGTAAAAACGACAAACCTGCAATCTTTCTCACAGAGGCCGAGATCTCCACCCTAGCTACGCCTTGCCGACTGTTCTTAGTAGGTAAATTTATTTATGGAAACCCTAAACTTGAGCTAATTCGAAAGGATTTTGAGCAAATGAAACTGAAAGGGGGTTGGAAGATTGATAAATTGGATGGTCGACACATTCTCATTCAATTAGACTACGCCCATTTGTTTGCGAGAAGACTCCTTCAAATAGAAACCAGGTGATGAAGGTTTTAAAATGGACGGTGGATTTTGACCCTTGTACTGAATCTCCTACCATTTCTGTTTGGTTGCGCTTCCCAGGTTTGAAGGTCCATCTTTACGATCAAGAGCTCCTCTTCGCTTTAGCGATAGTATATGGTAAACCTATCAAACTGATGCGCCTACAGTGAATCTGACTCGGCCTTCTGAAGCCAGAATTTTGATAGAACGGGATTAACTTTACCTTTTTCGGGAGAATGGATTGACACACAACATCAGAGATTTTGATAGCACGCAAAACTTGAATAGATACCTCTTTATTGCACCCACTGCCGTATGTTTGGACACTCTCTTTCTCAATGTTATCAGTTGCATCCGAATCTAAAACCTCCAAGTAAAAATGCTACTGAATCTGCCCCACTTCATACCTGTCCCTCTTCCACTCCCGAGTGCATTCCACAAACTATTGAAGCACTGGTTCACACGATGCCACCTCTGTCTCCCACTATCATAGACAATACTGTTTCTGTTCTTCCGACTGATGTATTGACAGATGATTTACTTGGGCATCCTACAGTCTCTATCACTGTTGAAAACAATACTGCTAGATTCTTACCTCCAAAGGATATTCTTCAGTCTGATAATCAGGATAATATCGTAGCTCCACATCCTCATGAAGCATCAGGTGCTGAGGAGACATGTTTACCATCTCTTCAAAATGAGAATGTTGTTACTGTTAGTCAGGAGCTGGGGGCTCATCCTCTTCTACATTACCTACAATCTGTTGACCACACTAATCAGATGAGTCAGTCTTCGGATGAGGAATGACAGATATACACATCTAGGAAGAAAAAAAAAAATGGAGACACACCACAACTTGAGAACGTAATGGATGATACTTTAGTAACTTCAGGTAATGACACGATACTCAGCAATTGGTTAGCTGGCTCCGCTCCTAGAACCAGAGGCAGAGGTAGGACCAAGCTGGCTCGTCCCAAACAACTTATTTTCTGTGAGTTTTGAATTTTCGAGTTTTATCTATGTCTTTTCTTTTTAGGATGCTAGTATCTGTGTATCGTATGAGTAGGGCGTTTTTGTTAGGTCCTCTCATACAACCTTTATGTACATTTTCAATTTCAATAATAATAAAAAAAATACATACATATACATACATACATATACATACATATACATACATAATTATATATAGATACATGCATAAAATTTATATTCAATTAAAAGTATTAATTAAAAAAAATTTAAATTAGATTCAAATGATGTTTTAATATAAACAATAATTTTTAAATCTTGCCCCAATCCTTAACATCTTATGGCTACGTGATTAGGGTTGTCAAAACGACTCTTTGTTCGTGAACGGCTTGTGTTCGGCTAGCTAAGCAAACGAGCCGAACATGAACACACTTTTTGAGTTCAAAATATAAACAAACCGAACACGAGCTGAGCTTGGGCTCGCTCGTGTTCGGCTCGTTTACACCCCTACTCATGTCTCTCATCTCTTAGGGGTTTTCATGTGAGTAATACTGATGCAGGCGTAGGTCTCCCGCACTGCAGCGGGAGGGACCTGTCTCTGGCTTGGTTTGGTTCAGAACTCGAGAGACGGAAGACTCTTTTTTTCATTGGATTTGCCGCCCAATTGGAGTGAGACCCTCTCCTAGTTATCCTAGTTCTATTTATTTGTTTTTGTAGTTGTCTGGGGTTAGTTTTGTTTGATGTTTATGTCAAGACAGCTGCCGACGTCCAGGTTTCCATGTTCTAGGGCTGTATCTGAAGGCGAGAAGGTATTCTGCCTGCAACTCATCCGAGGTGATGACCTTCTCCATGGATTTGAGTGGTGCTTTGACTGTAGCTCGATTCCGCGTCGATATTTATCCTCACTTAGCTCTCCTTCCGGGCTTTCCCCATCTTTCGAAACCCTCCTCTCACTGTCGCAGCCTCCTACCTCGTCTTATTTCTATAAAACAGTAGTTAGCTGTTTTCTACAGTCACCCCTAACCTTCAAGCCTCCCCACAATCCCTTCCCTCTACCCTGCCATACTCTTCCATGTCAGCAGCCTTCTCAAGGCACCCTGTCCCAGCTTGCTGCCACACTCTAGACCACTCTCTCCCTTCCGCCAGCTTTTCGTTTCTCCATGCCATGACCTTCAACCAGTCCTTCCCTGAATTTCACCCACTCCTCCTTCACCCTGTGCTACTGCTCACTCACAGCCAGCCTTCCTCCAACCAATCCTTCCCCTTCCTTTTCGTAACTTCCACCAGCCCTTCCACCAACTCATCCATCAAACCTCTCAACTGCCCCATCCAGCTACCAAACCTTCTTTTGTTCCCTTAATCGCACTCATCCCTTCTTTTCTGCTACCCAACCACCTTCACCCTAGCTCTAGTTTAAGTCTATGTGTTGTGTGTTTTGTTTTTTTTTCCTTGTCATATGTGTTTGTTGTAACCCTATTTAATTTCAGTAATAAAATTTATAATTCCATTATTGTTTGGGTTTTCCAGTATTACATAATCAAAATGAATAGCTTTCTCCCCCGCTTCTTCAATTTAGTCCAAGTTTTTTGATTATTCCTCCTCTTCTTCTATCTCAATCATCTTTTTCTTCTATAATCAGTAGTCAATAAGAAATCCATAATATTAATTAAATTTTAAAAGAACTTCAAATATTAAAATTTTTATGTATACCTTTTCTTTTTATCCATTGTTGCCTTATGATTGATTTACTAGTTTTGTTCTTGTATTCATTAAAGAAATCAACATTCAGACATTTTTATTGTAACTTAGATGGCGTGACCTTAATGTCATCATATACAATATCACTTCTCGTCTGATGATTTATCTTCATATAATGGAAGATTCTCATCATTCTTTAAACTCTTGTTTTTTAGATTTCTATCATCCAGTCTTTTATTGTAACCTCTTCTTCAATCTCAATCTTCTCTAATCAGTAATGATCAATAAAAATCCATAATATTAGTTGTAGTATAAAACAACTTCAAATACTAAAATTTTTATGGATCCCTTTTCTTTTTTATCAATTTTTGCCTTATGATTGATTTACTAGCTTTGTTCTTGCTTAATTAAAGAAATCAACATTCATAACTTATTATTGTAACTTAGATGGCGTGACCTCATTGTCATCATCTATAAGATTACTTATCATCTGATGACAATATCTTCATATAATAGAAGATCCCCATCTTCCTTTAATCGCTTTTTATAGATTTCTTTCATGAAGCTTTTTATTGTACATGATGTGCACCAATGAATTCATTCTTAAGATCATCAGATAGTTTTTTCTTCTTTTATGAACTTGAGTATACATGTTTAAGTTGTGTTCACATCCAGTTGATGAATGTGTAAGCCTCAAACTCTTAACAACAAAATGTTATAACTTTGGAGTGCCATCATCAAATTAGATTTGCCATTCAACTAAATAGATTTAACTCCAATAGACCATAACTCAATAATAATGGATGTAGAATGAGGATTCAGGAAGTCAACCTTAAATCATTCGTATAAGGCTATATGATGATGGTGTTGGGGAATATTAATTTATTTTTTGAATCAATTGGAATACAAGGTTTATTAAAATGGAACAGACCAGGGAACTTTGGATTCATTCTTTTGTTTTTTACCGTACACAATCATTGTCTAGTGCTGCAATAGCAGAACCCATTTTTTAACTGTTGATTCTCAAGCTATTCCTCCTGTTGCAATTGCATGGTTGTTTGGAGATGCTGGATGCGGTGAATGAAAAATTTTGTTTGTGCTCACACAAAAGAGAGTAGAAGATTTCTAAATAAGATAGATTTCTATAAAAGAAAAGGAGTTGACCAAAAATATTATGGCTTGAACCTGTAAAAAATGACTCATAATTGGAATTTGCACCACTTGCAACTCTCAACAAGAGTTGTTGGAGGAGAAGAATTCATTCAGCTAGCAATAAAAAATTGGTATGACCCGAATGATGAAGACGGAGATGATGTTAAACTTTTGAAAAGTAAATTTTCAAGAAAATACAAAGGAATATTTGAGCATTGAGCATAACCGATGCTTATTTTTCTATTTCAGTAAATGTGGATCTTAAAATTGGATTCATAGGGTATCTTATACTGAACCTGCATTGATTATCTAGTTAGAACGTTATTACTTCTAATTTATTAGATAGTTTGTTTGCACATGCTATGCAGATGCTGCGCTATTTATTTAATGCACATTTCTGAATTAAAATGTTGACCAAAGACTTCTCACCATCTAATGTATAATATCTTCCAATTTCCGTGAGAATTCAGCATATGATAGAAAAAGCTTCCTTACCCCTTCATCCTTGAGCAATTTTCTACTGGTGTCTTGCCCCAATAAAGCTTTTTCTTATATTAATGTCTGATAGGTAGCTGTTAAAAACTTCTCGTTGTTATTGCCAAGGTCTTGGGATCAAATCCCACTTGCAACCTTTTAAAAAAAGAAAATTTAGAATGTTTTTTGAATGTATCCTTTGAGCTTTAGGGTCATGCAAATTCTTTTTTGGGTACTTTCCTCTCTTTATGCGATAACTAGAAGTAAATATGAAATCTTAAAGTTTTATTGATGAAATGAATACCTACCAATTCTCAAATCATTATTTAGCATGTCTCACTATCCTATAGCTTTTAACTTCCACAGGTATTCATATGGTGGCAAGCCGCTTTTGGTTAAAACTGATTTGGAGGAACCCACCCCCTGCAATCTCTGTGGATCACCACGGCAATATGAAATGCAATTGATGCCCCCTTTGTTGTATTTTCTTCATGAAGCAGCTGATGGTTTGTTAACTTGTATGCCAGATGAATGGAATTGGATGACCATGCTTTTGTACACCTGTTCTAGTGTAAGTAGCTACTGTAGAACCGTTAGTGTTTTGAATCCATCTTTATCAAACATTTGCAAATTTTTGTGTTTTCTTGTAGTAAATATTTTGTTCCATATAGCATGCCTAGTAGTATGTTAATAATTTATTGTTTTTGCAATGATTAATGACATTAACTTGTTTTTGTCAATTGCCTAATCTCTGAACTCATGGTTAACCTTGAACTCGTTGAGATGAATTTTGAAAATGCTATTTTTTGCAGATAAATTCATATTAAGATATGCTTAATGATTAGTTTACTTCCAAACAAAATTATCTGCAAGTGTTAATGAAATCAATTAATCATTCTTTTCTTGCTCATTACAAGCCTTGAGTGGAAACATTGGTCTTGACCTTAGCAATTTTTTCCGACAATGATGATGTAGTGCAGCAGTGGCTATCCTGTATTAAAAATACTTTGAGATACATTTAAGTGTGGAAAATAGTTCAACATTAGATGTGAAAATAAGATTTGATTTTATAATATATTAGAAGGGACCTTTATTCAAGAGCTCAAGTGTTTGGATTGATAAGTGTTCATCCATTCTTATAATAGGCTCTACTTAACCAGCTTTTGTTCCACTCCCATAACAAGTTCTATGTGTGCGAAGTTAAGTTGAAATCAATTGTGTCATGCAGTTTGGGTCTCTAATGGGCTATGGGAGGCTTCCACCATGGTTAAGCAAGCTCAGAAGTGTTTGTCTCTCACAAAGGATGCGCATGGTTGAATTGGTTCGCTTTCCGTCTTCAGAAAATTGGCCTCTTTGCTTTTTATGACCACATTTCTCACAATAATCAGAATCATAAAACTTAAAATTTTGGAAACTCATCATTTGAATGTAGAATTCTCATCTCTTTTTATTCAAATGTTCCATATTGCAATCCACGCGGATTAATTAATGTTTGTATTCATTGCTGCACCCGTTATCTTGTGTTGAAAGGCATATGGAGTGCAACGTTTTTGTTGCTACATGATATAGTTATAATACCCTTGGTTACCTTCCAATTGCTAGTTTCAAAGGTTAAGTTACATTCTTATTCATCAAGAAGTCCAATGGAGAAGGTTAGTAAGGGATCTAACTACAATATAAGGGATTGGGAAGAGATAATTTCAGAGAATCTATTCATATTGCTATTTTCTGCTGCATAATATCTTTTGGCACTAATATGCTCGTCTTTGGGGCCACCATGTTTGCTTCTAGTACTGTTGGGCTTGCCTTTGGTACCACTGTGCTTCTAACACCTTTGCACTTGCCTCGAACATCACTGTGTTTACCTTTTGCTGCAGAAGTTCTCCGCGACCTTCGTTTTTTACATCAATTGTCATCTTTTTTCTCTCTCTTCTCTTTTTTCTTTTATTCCTCCTCTACTTGTGCCCTCAACTTCTTCAGGTTTCTCTTATAAATGCTATAAGACTCACAAAAATTGAAATAAAAGATGAGAATAATCTATAATATTTGAGAATAACAACATTATTTTAGCAGGCAGCACAGGAACAACAGTTCACTTGAGTATAAACTTTGCAAACAATTCAAGCCTGTGCTTTTCTTTGAATAAAAAAATAAATTATTGTAATATTTTATCTATCTATTTATAAGAAAAAAATGGGCTTAAAAAAATATCATCGTACTTGTATATTTCGCTTTATAAATAGTAAATTTTGCTGCTTTTGGTGCACATTATGCTGGCTACCAATTGAAACATTGAAGTTTTCCAAAAGACGCTTATATATTGGGATGTTTTGGCAGTTGTCATCAGCATTTAGATCAATGAATCCTAATAAAGGCCTAGAAAGCATGCATTGAGAAAGTATGAGGAATCGGTAAGCAGCTTTTGATGTTGTTTGATTAAACCGGCCATCTTGCGCTTCCTATGGTGGTGATTAAAATAGAGTTAAAGATGGATCTATTTCTTTCTCTGTCTCCATTTTTTTCTCACTAGTAGACATTTCTCCTTATCTTTCGTTCTTCCCTTGCTCTCTTTCATTCTGTTCCCGTCTTGTTGCTATCTCTTGGCGTACTTATATATTTATCTTTGAATGTTATTAGGTTCATTGTATAAGTTTGCTTTGATTTTCTTTACTTATGGAGTAGGAAGAATGTCTCTTTGGTAATTCATGATTTACAAAAAATATAGCCTGTTGAGTAATGAGAAATTGTAGTAATATTGTTTTCTTATTTTACAACCATCTTTGTTCGAGTGTATTTGCCTACTCATGGATGTTATATTTCTATTTCAGTAGTGAGTGTCGGCGTTTAAAAAGGGGGGAGTTACGTTTGGGGGTCGCCCGTAAGAAGCTGTCGGCAGCCGGAATCGAAATCCCGTCGCCCGCTTCGGAAGGACTCTTTAATTTACATATATATATATATATATATAATTTTAGAAAAATATGAAATCAAACTGACCTCATATTTTTCACAGTGAAAGAGCGCTCTATCTCAAATCCTGTATCTATCCCAAGGGATAAACACAAGACTTGAGGGTGAGGCTCAATCAAATAAACTAAGAAAGATATGACATCCGTTTGGGTCTGCGAAACCATTTTATTTGCCGACAAGTTCCCCTATTTAATACAAAAAATTAAATAGGGTTTATTTTAAGCTGGGTTCGGGAAAGCTCCCTATAAGGGCAAGCTCTTATAGTTAATTACATCTTAAATGACCGAGGTCACCTAAGAAAACTCTCGATAAAAATCAGGGAATAATGTCTTCAAAGAGGTCAAAAGGATAGGACTTTCAACGAAATCGGACGCAGAAGGTGTGAAAGGGGAAAAACTCAAATCTGAAACATTGTTGAGGAATCCAAATGAAGAAAAACTAGGGGAGGCCACAGATCCTGAGGAGAACCTCAGTGACTTCCCAGTCTATCCTATGGTTTGGCTCCAATTTTGAGAAGAAATTACAAATGTGTTTCATCCTGCCAATTTTATTTAATTAGGACTTATATTTGCGTGACAGAGTCACTCAAATTGCCTAGAAGATATGAGGGTTTACGTCGTATCAGGCGACAACCTCGGAACCTAGAACGAGTTTAGGGNTCCATTTTGGGTTTCCTCATGTCGGTTTCATCCTTCTAAGCGCTAGAAGTCGATACCACACACGCGAAACTCCAAAATAGGACGGAAACAGGTCGAACTAAAACGAGGCGGGCACCATTTCTAAGATTCTAAGATAGTCGCAGGAAGACCCCTAAGGCTAGATCCTAACTCCTATGAGAAAAACTAGACCTCACGAAAATTGAGGTCAACAGTGAGTCGTATTAGAAATGCATTTTTTTACCTAGTTAACTTAGTGTGAGTGGTTTTGAAGGTTCTAGTTGGTGATATTTTCTTGTTTAATTGCAGTTGAAAATTTGGTGGTATTTTGAGTTTTTATTGTAGGGAAATGCTAGATTGGAAAGTCTTATCATAAAAAATACTAGAATAAAATATATGCTTTTAGTACTATTTTATATCCTAATAATTGAAGGCAGTATTATCTTCCTTTTGTTCGCTTGATGTATGCCAATCTATCAGTAACAATATTGAATTAATAAGACACTAGTTTTTTCCTTTAACTTGGGATTAGAGCCATATCAGTACTAGCTCCCTTCCTACCCTCTTTTCCTCGATTAACCCTAGTTGTGCATACTTGCATGCCACACTTGCTTACGTGCTCCCTCCCTCGTTGTACTGAATGCGCTTGCTTCTATGCTCACTCACCTTGTTTGATCCACCCATTCACCACATTCACATGCTAGTCATAATTGTACGCTTAGAAGCTCACCTTAATTGGGCTTACGAGTTTGCATTGATTTTGTTTGCTAATAGTCATTCGTGTGCTTCCATGCTCTAGCCTCCGTGCTCGTTGTGCCACCATGCTCTAGCTCATGTGCCGTTGCACTTCTCCCTTGCACTTGCTCCTGTGATTGTTCAAAATATTGCACTCTTCACATTAGCCCAAACTCCAAAGGTTTGTCAACTAAACGACTTAGAAATTTTAATGATAAAATTACTTCTTTGATTCTCCTTTCAATGAGTCAAAATCCTCCTTTGCCATCGGAGCCAATATCAAATTTGATATCATCAATTAACTTTTTAGTCATTAGCGTTTTATTTCTCAAGCGGTACTTATGACAAACTCCGTTATTTTGATGCCTCCCCTCTAGGATAGAAAAAATTTACATACATAAGACGTACGCAGCTCTGCGTACGTCAGTGTTATACATAGGGTACAGGAGGGTTATATCCGCGTTATATTCCCTGTAACCTCAATGTAACCTACATGTAATCTACCTGTACTTTCTATTAAGTTCCACGGTTATGTTTTCATATATTTGTAAGTTACAGATAGGTTAAAGGTAGGTTACGGGGATGTTACAGAGGGTATAACACAGATATAACCCCCCACACCCTCTGTATAACCCTGACGTACGCAGAGCTGCGTACGTGTTACTTGCGCAATTTTTTTTGCCTCTAGGACACATTGACATCTTTAAGTTTTCAAAATGACAAGTGTCCAAATATATTATGCTCACTTGGTTAATAATCTTGAAATTTCTGTTATCTTAGTTGCTATTATTCACCCCCACTAACATAATTTGGGATTTTCCTTGGCCCACATAATTTTAGGAAATATATCTCATGCCCATGCTCGTGCTTTCTATTTTGAAAACTTCTCTCTTTAACAGAGTAATGTATAGACCGACTTCCTCAAGTACCGCCCATTCATTAATCAAACTATCTAGAATGAAGAATTTCTGGTCATAAAATTTATCTTAGGCCTACATTCTTCTCAGCAGAGCTATCATCCCAAATATTTCAAGTGCTCTCTCTCGTATTTTTGGCATCACATAAATCTCGACTCCTTGCCTTTTACTCTTGACCAAGCAGCCTTGTTTAGGGATGGCTGAGAATTGGGGACGTAGCGGCTTTATTAGTGGTAGATTTTCTTAATGATTTACCTTCTCCTATATTGAAAATGAAGATTGATTTTCTTTCTTTGATGGAAGTTCTCTTAGCTTCTTAGGCTGAAAGTTTGACAATTTTTGCAATGCAGAACTGCTGTCTCCATTCGTGCGCAGAAGAGCCGGGCAAGTGTTGCTGGGCTGTGGCTGAAGAGGCAATCATAATCCAGGATGATTAGTTTTCTTAACATTTTAAGTTTCTTAAGAGCTAAGTTGCTGTTTACTAATAAATTAGTGGCAGCTTCTCTCCGTTTTAAGGGCCTGTTTGGGGCAGTTGTAGCTTGTCCTGATAAGCTGCTTATTCTTATAAGCTACTGATCAACAGCTGATCCGAATAAGCTGGCCGACTGTTTGTTTGTGCGTTTGGAAATCATTTGATTTGCAGCTGCTTCTGGATAAATGACCATTATGCTCATGATCTGGATAAACTGCTAGTTGTTTGCTTTGTGAGTTTAAAAAAAAAATTTATTTGCAAGTGTTTCTGGATGAATGATCACTCTGTCACTGTGTAGTTGTTTTGTTTGCAACAAAATTGTTATGACTATATATTTGATAGTTTATAACCCAAAATACATTTCATAGCAGACGGTCCGGAGACGTGTGACTTATTCAAGTGGGCAGACAATCCGGCCGATTCCACTACCGATAGTGATCGGGGTCCGATAACATCCCTACAGGACAACATTACTCATGACATGCTATATTAGTTGGGTTTTAAACTATCAAATGTATAACCATAATCATTCTGTTGCAAATAGCACAACTGCACAATGACAAAATGATCATTTATCCAGAAACAACTACAAATCAGCTGTTTTCCAAACGTATAAATCAAACAGTTAGACAACTTATTCAGATCAGAGGCATAATGATCAATTATATAAAAACAACTGCAAATCAGCTATTTTCCAAACACACAAACCAAACTGCCAGCCAACTTATCCGGACTAGCTGCCGATCAACAACTTATCAGAGTAAGCAGCTTATCTTGATAATTTGGATAAGCTGCAGCTACCCCAAACAGACCCTGAGTTTATAGAATGACAGCCAAACCGACTTTGCTTGGCTTCATATCACATGGTGTATTTAAGCTGGCTGGCTGAATAGTTGGGTTAATGCTACTGTTGATGAGTATTGACATTGTTCAATTATTGCATCTTACTAATATTAGACATAGTGTGACAAGTTTGATTATAGTCCTCCAAAATTTTGTAATGAGAGGAATGCATTTACTTCATTAAAATATTCTCACTTGTAATTAAACTAGCAACCATACAAATTAGTTTTGAGTATTGTCGCTATGATAGACTTGTATATGGATGTTAAAACTGCTTTTCTCCGTAGCCATTTAAAGAAATTTATCTCTATGGTTTAGCCTCAAGGTTATGTTATATAAAGACAAAAAATATAGTCCAACAGTTCAACAGAAGCCTATATGATTTGAAGCAAGTTCTACAACAATGGTGTCCAAAGTTTAATGAATTCATGCATAAGATTAACATTTATATGTTAATCATTGTTGCTATGTAATCGACGCTGAAACAAGATTTTCATATTGCTGTTATATGTTGATTATATGTTAATTACGAGGGCTGGTATTAAAATAATCGACAATCTTACACAATAATTTTCAAAGGAATTTAACATGAATGACTTGGGAAATGTTGATAAGATTTTTTAAAATGAGAATTGATCGAGATGAAGCAATAAATATGTTGAAATTATAATGATTTTAACACATTGAAAAATTGTTGGAAAGGCTTAATTTGATGAAGAGGATGGATAATGATATTGTGGATATGATGTTAAATTTTGAGTGCTATGTAAATATGAAAGTTTAGGGGATTAGATATGTAAATATATAAGATTTGTGTGATATGTATGTATATTCCCCATTAATTTTTAATAGGCAATTAATGCTTTTATTAATAAAGCATTTTTTTTCACTTGAAAAAAAAGTGAAGCTTCAAGTGTTCATGCCCAGCGATTCTTGAGTGGGCATTTACATCTTAGGGTAATTAGGGGTGTAAATGAGTTGCCCGAGCCGCTCTTAAGTTAAGCTTGATTTTGATTAATTAGTTGAGCTTGAGCCTAATTCTTCGAGTTCAATCTGACTTGTTGGGCATGTGATAAAAAAGAAAAAAAAATTTAAACTAATATTATAATGAAATGATAAATGAAAATGAGTATTTATGAGATAATTAATAAAAATAAATTAATATAAAATATAAAAAATTATTTGTTTAATATTTAATAATTTAAAGAAAATTTCTTAAACTTTAATATATTTTAAGTATAATTTTTTTAGTAGTTGTTATTTAGACGCGCGGACTCACGAGCTAATGAGTTGAGCCTTGATTGGCTTGAGCTTGGCTTGCTAGCTCCTCAAGCTAAATTCACGAGCTACTTATCGAGTTGATTTTGAGTCAGCTCATGAGTCGACTTGGCTCACTTGCACCTTTAGGGTAAACTTTCTAGAACTTCCTTTAATATATATATATTCCTTAATGTCAAAATTACACACTATATGGTGAAAAAAAATCATTGAAAATAACTTTTTATCTTCTATAATTAAAAAAATATCTAAAAGACAATTATTTGATAATTCAAAAATCTTAAAAAATATTTCCTTCTCTCATAATTTACGTAAACAAGAGTTCCTATATATATATATATATATATAAACTATTCAAAATATCTTAAAATAAATTATATTAGAATGAGAGTTATTATTGAATTTATTTTGAGATTATTTCCGACATATATTACACTAATCTCAAAGCAAATCCAACATCTATCACATTCATCCCAATACAATTGATGTTCCACCTCTCATTCCCAATGTCACCATTCAAATTCACCAATAATCTCGACACGAGCAATCACCGCTCTCAAAATGGTGAAACCGCGCCCGATCCCGAACGACTATCACCCGATCGTATTCTCTCGACACGAGTTTAGCCATGTTATGACAATCCCCACAAATCCTCAAGTTCTTATTGACCCTTATAGTACTTCCTTTACTAGTGCTAATCAACCCAAAAGCAATAGCCAATTTCTCACTATGGTAACACAAAGCCATTTCTTTCTCCTCCTCACTAATATCATGCAAAACATTGCTTATATCAGGAACGTATCCCAGCCGTCTGATCCTCCACCCAATCTCCTCCAATTTCTTATGAATCTCACTCAATGTCTCGTGTTCCTTGTCGCCATTGATGAATCTGTGAACAAAACCACCGACTTCCATGTAACTAAAGCCCGGAACTTTGCTCACCTCACCTTCTCTCATGGCGTCCCTCACCCGACCCACGTCTTCCCATCGTGCCTTCGCCGCGTATACATTGGACAGCAGCACGAAGTCTCCGCAGCCATTGGAACCCATTTCCCTGAGCTTTTCTGAAACCAGCTCGGCCATGTCCTCGTCCGCATAGGTCTTGCAGGCGCCGAGCAGAGTTTGGTACATGACGGCGTCCGGCGAGCAGGGCATGGTGGTGACAACACCGTAGGCTTCACGGAGACGGCCGGCACGGCCCAAAAGATCGACGACGGTGCCGTAGTGCTTGACGGTGCGGGGAATCGTCATGGAATGGAATATGCGGAGGCCGTCGTCGACCAGACCGGCGTGGTTGCAGCCGCAGAGGACGGCGAGGTAGGTTATGGCATCGGGTTGGATGGGGCTGGAGCTGAGCATTTCGTCGAACAGTTGGAGGGCGTCTCGGCCGCGGCCGTGGAGGGCGAGGGTCATGATGGCGGCGTTCCAGGAGACTAGGGTTTTGGAATCGAGGGAGCGGAAGAGGGAGAGAGCGCGGGAGATGTCGCCGCATTTGGCGTACATGTCGATGAGCGCGTTGCGGACGCGAACGTCGTCGTGGAGGCCGATGGATTCGGCGTAGGAGTGGACGGAGGAGCCGTCGGCGAGGGAGCCGAGTTGGGAGCAGGAGGAGAGGGCGGCGATGATGGTGATGGCGTCGGGGGATTCGCGCGGGGAAGGGGGGTTGTGTCGGAGGAGGTGGAAGAGGGAGAGGGAGTGGTGGGGGAGGAGGGAGAGGAGGAGGGTGTTCCAGGTGGCGATGTCGCGGAGGGGCATTTCGTGGAATGCGAGGAGAGCGAGGTCGGTGCGGGAGGATTTGGCGTATGCGTCGATGAGGGTGGTGAGGAGGCGGATGTCGGCGGAGAGGCCGAGGAGGAGGAGTTGGGAGTGGAGGGGAAGGATGGAGGGGAGGGGGGAGGAGAGGCGGGCGGCGGATTTGAGGGTGAAGGAGAGGGAGAGGGCGTCGGGGCGGGAAGAGGAGAGGAGGAGGAGGGGGTAGAGGGAGAGGGAGGGTGAGGGGTCTGGGGAGAGGGAGTGGCCGCGGAGGAGGGCGTTGAAGTCGTTGGTGGTGGGGGAGAGGGTGAGGCGGAGCATGGTGGTGGCGTGGGGGAGATCGCCGAAGGGGGAGATGGCGAAGAGCTCGGCGAGTTTGGAGCGGAGGGAGGGGAGGAGCTGAAAGAGGCCGCCGGAGATGAGGTGGCTGTGGATTTGCTTGAGATGGTTGAGGGATGAGCTGCGGTGGAGGAGAGAATCGAGGGGATGCATCGAAGCATGCATCTCTGGAGTTTTGATAGAATAGCGCTGGTCAGGTATAATTGTAATTCTACTTTTTTGGCAATTGTTTATATTTGGGAAATTTATATTCATAGAACACACCTCATAAGAAGTGATGTAAATATAGAGAAGATTAAGGGCTCTAGCTAGAAAAATTGATGTAATATATTGTTTTTAATTGCTCACAATAAGGTGTAAAAAGATATCTATAGAGTAATATTAAATTAGTTATAGAGCTTTTGTTATTATGAGAAAAAGTAAAAGCTTAAAGAAATTCCAAGTAGAGTACTTTATTGAGCTTCTTATGTGGTATTTGTGCATGTTTAGATGAATTACATTTTGAAAACTTGACTAAACATATGCTGAATAGGTGGGCTATGTGGCCTCTTTGAACTATGGCTTGACAAATGTGTCTAATGTGAATGGTGAAATCGTTAGGTTCGTTTGGATTGTTTAGGGATGATCAAACTATTTGTTGTGTGTTGGAAGATTCATGTTGGTAGAGTAATGAATTGGTATCTTATCGTTGCAGGAGGATACAACACACAAAGGTATAATAGAGAAGTAATAGGAGGAGATACCACAATTTTTATGTGGAAAACCCTAGAGTGGGAAAAAATCATGGAGTCTAGGCAGACGAAATAATCCATCATATAATTGTGAGTGCATAGGTCCACTCTTCTCTTGACTTAGAAACGATGGAATTGTAGAAGTACAATAATGGTCCGGCTTTAATGGTTGTATATGAGCTACAACAAATTTAGTTCTTGGTGGCTGTAATAGACTCAACTTGCCATAGAGGTTTGTAGTTGAAAGCCGTAGTAGTGGTTGGCCTTATAGGTTATTGTTGTCAGTTTTAATAACGTCAGTTGACCACAAAAGTTGTAGTTGAGATCTATAATAGTGTCAGTTGGTCACAAGGTCCATAGCGAAAGGATGTAATGACAACAAAAAACCACGTATTCCATAGTAAAGAGCTACACTAACGTTTGTAGGCTATAAAGACCAGAGTTGAGAGCTACATGAGTTGTGAGCCACGTAAGTCGTAACTGGTCACATTAGGCATAGTGGTGAGTTGCGATAGCGTTGACAGGCTACAAAGGCTGTAACAGAGGGCTATAATGACAACAGTTTGCCACATAGACTATTGTAGGAAACTACAATAACATCTATAAACCACATGAGTAAGAGTTGAGAGCTAAATGGGTTGTGAGCCACGTAGGCCATGGTTGGTCACAGAGACTGTGTTGGTGAGCTGCAACAGCATCTGTAGGTCATAAAGGGCACGTTTAGGAGCTGTAATAACGTCTATTGGCCAAAGAGACCGGAGTTTGAAACTGTGTGAGCTGTGAGTTACGTAGGTTGTAGTTGGTCACCTAGGTCCTAATGGTGATTTGCAATGGGATCCATAGGCCTTAGTGGTTGGAGTTGGATGCCTTATCGATAAAAAACCGATGACATAAGGTGCATAACACAGAAATGACAGACACAACATTTATCTGATTGTTAACCCGTTGGTTATAAAAAATGTCACATAAATGATCTTTTACCGGCAGTTTTACTTGAGTCAAAATATTGATGGATGCGACACTTTTCTGACAATTAACCTTTCAGTTATAAAAAAATGATGCATAAATGAATCATAACGGACGCTTTTGTCTGCGTAAAAAAACTGACTCGTGTGACGCTTTTGCAACATGTATGTCGTCGTTGTTATCGACGAAGGAACAGTTGGTTATACAAACCAACGATTTGAATTTTTTTGAAAAAAATTACTACATTAAATTGTCGGATAACCGTCGGTACTTTTATACAGGCAGAATATCGATCAGTTTTGAAATTACTAATAAGTATTTTATTTATGAGCTTAAAACTGTCGATAAACTGTCAATAACATTAAAAAAGACTGTTTTTTTTGTCATAACCGACAGAATGTGGCCGCCAGAAAAAACCTAGATTCCTGTAGTGTGTATGATAACTTGTTATTTGTAATTGAGAAGGGTGCTTGCAATTATTTCAAACTAAATGAAAGTGCTGCTTGAAACAAAAAAGAACAAATGAAGAATGAAGGAGTAGAGACTTACGCTACATGGGTCTCAAACCAAAGAAGACGAACGAAGCGATCGTGAGAGGGAAACCGACAAAGTGCAAGGAGCGAGGACTTCTAGGAGAGTTGAACGAGTAGGGAGAAAACAAAAAGTAACTGACAGGCTGCAAAGAGATACACAAATAAGAGTTTTGTTCGTGCTTTTAAATTGAGGAAGCGAGAACAATTACTCTATTATGCGAGAAATTTGGCGAGAGAGAGGTAAACAGATAGATAATTAATTACTAATTACTCAATTAATTAATCAATTAACTTAATTTTTTTTTAGTTTTTTTCTTCTCGCTCTCTTTTTTTTAAAAATTTTGTGCTCAACTGTTCATTAGGGATGATTGTTGCTTTTTGTAAAGATGATTGTAATTTGATATGGAGAACATAAACAAACAATTCAGACTGTATAAAGTAGCTTCTTTCCACAAATTTAGGTTGCTTTTTCTCGCTCTCTCTTCTTTTTTACATTAGGTTGCTCTTCTTAGGAGCTAGAGGGGACATTCACAATTACAAGAAATCGATCCCTAAGTGAAGGCTCTAATGATACATTTGATTTATACTCTAAATAAGGATCATTAGAGAACTCTAAAAAGCCAAAGTATGATGAAATGTGTGCTGTGATGCACAAACCTTTTATAATAATTAAGTGTGTTTGGCTATATGTATGTATGTATGTATATATATATATATATATATATATATATATATATATATATATATATATATATATATATATATATATATAGATATATATTTGTTGAAAGGATTGACAAGAGGGCGGAATATAATGAATGTACACGTGTGTTTGCCACACATGTATATCTTGAATAATAAATCTAAACTTTAAGGATATATTATACAAATCTCTTAATTAGTTTCTTCTTATTTAGAGTACATTGCTTAAAAAATTTTAATAGCTAATTAACATTAATTTTACTATCCTTATTTTGTTTTATTTTCCATTAATTTTTATAGTAATCTTTTATTTTGTTTAGAAAAGAAAGAATTTTCTCAGCATTAAATTAATTAATCTCTGATCAAAGGTAATTTTTTTTACTCATTTTAACAGTCAAATTCATCTTTTCATCCATAGTTAAAGTGATTAAAATAAATATTAATTAGCTATTAATTACCTTTATTGCTCCGTTACCTTTGTTACATATATACAAGCACAACATTAATATACTAATAACACTTTATTTATATAATATTTCAACAATTCAAATTTTAAAATCAATACATTATTATGACAACATCATGCATTTCTTACACATGAGGAGAAAAACTTGAAGTGAACTCCATCAAAGAAAGATCTTTTTTAGAGTCTATATCAACAAAGAAAGACTCAAAAGAAGAAACTTGTGGCTATATCAACAATTATCTTACACGAATCTTTCCAAAGGTAACATCTCTTATTCCTTTGATATGAAAAATATATGAAGAGTCATGATTTCAAAATCTATAGTGGAGGGTGCTATTTTGCACACACACACACACACACACACACACACTCACACACACATCACACACATACTATATATATATATGTGTGTGTGTGTATGTATGTATATGTTTGGATATATGCCATAGAAGAATTGATCGATGGGTCCGTTTGGGGCAGCTTGTGCATTTCGGGATAAGTTGGTTATCCTGAAACGCGGCTCGCGGGCCGGCCGCAAGGGTCGACCCGCGGCCTGAGTTTTGTGTAAAAACTCAAACGCAGTTTCAGATAAGCTAGCGAAACGCGCGAACCAAACGGTATGACGGCGTTTTGAAAACGCCGCCCGCACTTATAAGCTGCCCCAAACGGTAAGACATTAACTCGGGTGGTCATGCCAAAAATTATAAATGGGTTGTGCTCCTTTCACAAGGGTATAATAAATGATGATGAAAATGATTAATATTATTCATGTCATAAGTTAATATTTTTGTCAGTAAGTTGTTATATATATAACACACCATACAATCAATGCAACAATCATAAATCATTATGTTCTTTCCCCTTCCTCCTGGCTTGATTACTTGTTAATAAAACTCAATCCAAATATAGAAAACAACGAATTACAACGGTCACTAACTCGTCCAAACAATCCCAGCCGATCAGCTTCACTCACTCCCCGTCTCCCCGCCTAATTCACTTTATCAGCTCCAGCACATACGGCACGCCGGCGAACGGAATCCAGTAGACGCCGGCGAGAAACGCACCCGCCGTCCACCTCCCCGCCTCCTTCCTATCAATCACTCGATACCCCTTCCACTTTACTCTGCCACCAGTACCAGATCCCGCTCCCCTGTTATGATACTCTGCATAATAAAGCGTATCCAGAGCAAAATCCCCGTTCCACGCCAACCATCCCTCAGGCCTGATGAGATCCCCGATGTTGGATTCCATGAAAATGGTGGTGGAGAATTGCTTCCACGGGCGGCCGAGATAGCTGGGGATTTTGAACCGGTCGGGTAGGAGGAATTGGTCCGGCACGATGCGGCAGTTTTGGATGACGATGGCGGTGCGTTCGTGGGGGGTATCTCTGCCGTGGGCGGTGATGGTGTTCTGTTGGTTGTCCATCGGGCGGCGGAGGATGATGAGGCTGTTTTGGATGACGGCCTGGGAGTCGCCGAAGATGAAGTCGATGGTGCCGGAGATGACGCAGTTGCGGACGAAGTGGCGGCCGGATTGGGAGTAGAATGAGTCCTGGAAGCCGTCGATGCGGCAGTTGTAGAGAACGGCGGCGTCGTGGTTGAGGCGGAGGGCGACGGCTTGGTGGCCTTTGGGGCCGGCGGTGTTCTGAAAGCCCATCGATCGGGCGATGAAGCCGGGCGCCATTACCGCTGCAATTTTCAATCTTAATTTGTTCAGGTAATATCCATGGACAAAACCAGTAACTTTTTTGGATGGGATGAATACTTGGGAAAAAATATTACATGAGTAGTTAGAACAATCAAGATTAAAATGATACTTTATACTTTATGAGATAAAAAATTAAATTATCCTTCGATACAAATAAAAATTTGAATTTGAGGAACAACAATTGTCCCCTCTGAATCCTCAGG
>NEWO01000010.1:4059336-4077379 GCA_003013225.1 Phalaenopsis aphrodite | reverse complement strand
AGAGAGAGAGAGAGAGAGAGAGAGAGAGAGAGAGAGAGAGGTTTTACCTTGCCAAAGTTTCTCTTTTTTTAATAACAGTTCTTACATTACCTTTACTTTCTTGTTTCTATCATTTTATGCATTATTTTTATTCTAATAATGTCCTCTAAGCTCTATCATACCTTTGATAAAGTAATTATCACACAAATAAATCAATTTCAATATAACAATCTTATTTTTGCAAGCATTTTTATATTATATATTATAACAAACATATTGATCCCATGCTTAAGAGCTCATTGGAACTATAGGAGAATCTTCATTCCTCTCCTATACAAATACCATCAAAGTCAACCAATGCATACTTACATATCTCATGATCATATGGTGAATAATATATATGCAATAAAAAAAAAAATTGAAAGAAAATTCAATATTCAAAGTTCTCATGCTTGCTTCCAAAGCCCCATTACATGCATGGCTATCATATAGCTCCATTTGCATGGCAAACCAAATTCTTCTCTCTTCACTTTATTATATTACTCAACCTTAGATATGCCATCCATCAAAGCCATGCATGGCCGGCACTTATAATTATATCATCTATAAGGCTTCTAATATTCATACAAATATTTTAATGCTTAGAGAGAATTAAACAAAAGAGACGTTAGTGGAGAACTTATGTCATGACTTCATCTTATTGACTTGAGTATAGGCATCGAGTGCATGTACTAACTTGGTTTTTTTTTGTTTGATTGGAAAATTTGATTTTACATTCAACAATATTAATAATTGTTGCATCCCCAATATCAAAACTCCTCAACAAAGAGAAAAAATTGGTTGGGGCAACCTTTGCCGACATCACTAAGGATGCCGACAAAGAGAAAATTTTGAGTGGAGGTCGCTGGAGTTACGGTTTTGCTGGAGAAGAAAAGCCACGAACCACCGACCACCTTGCTGGAGGAGAATTGCCGTCAAATTGCTCGAGCTCGCCAAAACAGAAGAGGGAAGGGAAGAAATGAGATTCAATCGCAAGAGGCAGTATTTTAGATCATTAGCGTCAGCATTTGAGTCGGCCAATGCGTACTCTAAGAAATTACTTAATCGGTAACTCCAATGCATGGCGGGCGCTAAAAGACCTGAAATTCTTTCCAATAATTTATCTATCACATCTTGCAGTGCTCGACAATAGGCGGACGTAAATTCAAAGCAAATTTTACGTTTGCAATAAGTCTGACGCAAAATATGACATAATCAATATATTTGCTATAGTAGGTATTATTCAAGACTTCTCTACTTTGTTTTGTTTGTATAGTTTGTAAAACAAATAATATTTGGTCTTTCTAACCATAGGCTAGAAAAGAGTGATTTAATTCGTTTGGATGCAAAATAACTTAGAAGTCATCAATAGAAGTCTTAGATCAAGGGAACTCAAGTGGATGGCCATCTCTTATGAGATTTTAGGGTTGAAGCAAAAGACACTGACTATCCGTTTGAGGCAGTTTATAAGTGCGGGCGGTGTTTTCAAAACGCCGTCGTACCATTTGGTTCGCGCTTTTCGCCAGCTTATCCGAACTGCGTTTGGGTTTTTGCACTAAACGCAGGCCGCGGGTCGACCCTCGCGCCCGACCCGTGTGCCGCATTTCAGGATAAGCAGATTATCCAGAAACGCACAAGCTGCCCCAAACATACTAAATCTTATCAGAAAATCATTCATGCACCATGCATGAGATATTTTGATCTTAAGATCGAATGGCTCAGATTCATTATAGGCATTAGGTCTTTGCATTTAAAGTGAATAGCCAATAAAAATATGTCACCCGGAAAGCACATCTCAGTCATTATTGACTAAATTTAATATAACTAAATAATTAATTAATTAATTAAAATCTTTAAAAATGGAAAAAACTTCCAAAATTATAAGAAGTTGAATATAAAATTTAAAAAGTTAAAATAAATATGATGGATAATTAGTGAATAGAGAATGATTAATGAAAATAATTCCATAGCCTAATTTTAATTTGACATAATTTAAATAAATAGTTAAGGAAATGTAATAAATAATCAATTAAACATAAAAAAGGACCCTTGTTTAGATGTTCTTTATGTCACAATTAACCTTTAAAAAAATCATTAAGAAATTTTTAATCATATTAAGGGGTATTATAATTTCTAGATAATTTTTTATACTAAAAAGATTAATAAATTATTAAAATATTAAAAAAAATCACTTATGCTTAAAACTTACATGATACTCAATCTAGAGCATAGTTAGGTTTTTATTCTTTGAAGATAAAATCTCCATTCTTAGTAGCTTGATTTGGGTCAATGGAACCACATAAAATAAAATATGAGACCAAATAAAGATCAATTAAATAAAATTTACATCAAATTTTTCTTAAATTATACTACCTTTTTTTTTGTTATACTTTAAATACCAATTATTATTCCAATAAATTCTGATATGCTTAATAAGATGATGCAGTATATATCGAACAAAATTGAACTCTACCCAACCAAGAAAAGAGCTAAGTATCAATCTTGTCATTTTTTTCTCATTTTCATACTTTTTATAGCCTTATTCTAAAGTATAAGAGAAAAATCAAGGAACTAAACAAAAAAACTCTAAGAACAAACTCACCCAAGTAAAGGACAAGGAGATGAGCTCCTCAAGTAGGGTTTAAAATGAACTCTTCATGTTGAGTTTGAGATAAGTCCACTAGTTGGATTTAGAGAGGAGACACTATCTATTTGAGCTCAAGACAAGCATGCAAGGAATTTAGTAAACATTTGCTTGATAGGACTGAATTGAACTCAATATTTGACTATAGGGGACACATCCAAAGCTCACAATGACACATTCAAAGATTAACAAATGATCTGCAGGACTTCCTTAACCTTGATAGTCGCTCGATTTAATGAATTGCATTATAGTCACCACCAAGGAATTTAGGGATTTATTCATGTTTGATGGTTGATTTTCACTACGAGTTCGAGATTGTATTTAGGTGACAAGCATTTTTTATCTTTTTGTACTCTTATTATGTAGCACCTTTGTAGCGCTCTAGACTTCAGATCCTTGGCTTTTGATGTGATTTAAAAGATTTGAGCGATATAAATTAAAAAGCAAAGAATAAGTGTTAGATTTCAGATCCTTGGCTTTTGATGTGATTTAAAAGATTTGAGCGATATAAATTAAAAAGCAAAGAATAAGTGTTAGATATGTAAATACATAGGACATGGGTGGTATGTATGTAAATACTTCTAAAATTTTTTAAAAATTATTATAGTGTGTAGGGCTGTAAAAACGGCTCGTTGTTCTCGAACAGCTCGTGTTCGACTCGTTAAGAAGCTCGTGTTCGACTCGTTAATTTTGTTCGATAAGTTAACGAGCCGAACATGAACTAAGATGTGTTCGTTTGTGTTCGGCTTGTTTTGGCTCGAAATACTACTCATCAAGTTTATATATATAAAGTAGTATTTTAAAAAAATATAATTGACTACAAGGCTACAAAGATTTATAACCAATTAAAATATTGATTAAGAAAATAGAATAAAAATTATTAAATTAGATTCAAATGATGTTTTAATATAAATAATAATTTTTAAATCTTGCTCAAACCCTTATTGTCTTATGCCTACATGATTAAGGTTGTTAAAAGTACTCTTTGTTCGTGAACAGCTCGTGTTCGACTCGTTAAGCAAACGAGACGAACACGAACACACTTTTTGAGCTCGAAATATAAACGAGCCGAACACGAGCTCGTTTACACCCCTAATAGTGTGATACTTATATTTCATATATAATTTTTTATTAAATTAGTTTTTATTAACTTTTAAAATAACATGCTAAAATTATTATGATGTTGATTATTTAAATATTGAGATATTTATTTTATATTTCAATATATTTTATAAAATTTATTAAATATTTGTATAATAAGTAAATAATACTTTTATACTATAAGATAGGGCCTTAGAGTATTACTTGATTTAAGATAAATTATGACTATATTATATTTTTCTATGAAATATTTTATTATTTTGGATAAATAATGTCTTAAAATCGAAATAAATTTTCTTATTATGAGATATTTGTAATTTTTCCCTCCAAATTTATTTGATTTGCATATTAAATTTAATTTACAAGGCAAAGAGGGCATTTAAAAGCTCCATATAACTTTTAAAATGGGCTTTAAACGGGCATGCTTTCAGAGATAGCCCGCAACGGTTTCAGACTATTTTAAGGCTTAAATACGAAGAGGAGGCCCATTTTATGTGATCCATGATAGGGAAGATGAATATCCTTAAAGTCAAGCATGGTGATGACATGAAAAATCATGGCAATATATGTAAATTTTGAACATACTCTATAAGAAAAAGCTCTAAAACAGATAGAAAAAATGATGGCTTTTAAACATTGGAAAAGTTATTCTAATTACCGACGATTTTGCGATTTTTTATGTTCTTGGTTATTTGCGACGACATAACTACAACATATGTCGTCGATTATCAACAGTATTTTAGTTTTTGACTGTTTTTAATCATAATCAACGCAAGAACCTGTCATTCACAAGCAAATATTAAGCAAAGAGCTTTCGTATGTTATCTTCAAACTCACCTTCTGACGAGATTTTAACGAAAGCATTTTATTATTAGGCGACGAGACTGACCATATGTAACAGTGTTAATAACTTATGGAATAAAAGCCATTTATAGGGCCATCGGTACTTATTCTATATCCCGCTTGAAATCATCTCACTCCGGGTTTTGCCCTAATCTCTCCTCCTGATCTCTCGTCTTCTCTACCAGAAGTCATCGCCTCCTCATGTAACCCTTGCATGCCCCTCTCTGTTTCATCCAAAACCATCACCCTCGTCCCTGAAATTCTAGCGATACAGTCTGAAAAGGAGCTAGTTGGGAACGCAGTGGCCGGATCGCGACTTACAGTGACTGAAAACTCTCATTTTTCTCTTCCTTTTGCTCCTTTGCTACTCTAAACGACCGAGGAAGGTAACTTGTTATCTTCATTTTCTTTTCTATTTTTATTTGCATTGAAGAATGTGTTTAGAGTTTAGGGTTTAGCAACTAGGAGGTTGGCCAAATATTTTTCTATTTCAACTGGATTACATTGGGGATCGTCATTAAGCACATATATTTTTGTTTTACTTATCGAGTCTCTTACTAGAAATTTACAAGAGGATGCACATTGGTGTATGCTTTTCACTTGCGATATCCTTCTTGTGAATAAGATTAGAGAAAAAAGTTTATGAAAAACTAAAATTATGGAGGCCAATATTAAAGTCTAAAGTCATTTGTTTGAGTAGATATAGGACTAAATACTAGAAATGAAATTTTAGCAGTAGTAGCTCTCGTGGCAGAGTTGCAACTATAGGTGATCAAATCATTTAAAAGGTGTGAGCATTTTAGATATCTCAGTTCTCTTGTTCAAAGTGATGGTGATATAAATGGGGATGTGATAATTAATAGATTTCAAGTTGGCTGGTCGAAGTGGAGAAATGCATTCAACTTATTGTGTGATAGAAAATACTGCTTAAAGGAAAATTTTATAAGAAGGTGGTAAAACCTGTAATGTTCCATGGTGCTGAGTGTTGGCCTTTAGATTAAGGAGTTCTTCAGTTGAAAGTAGGATTTAGTTTGAATTGGTTTTAATTAATCCTGCAAATCCGGAATTATCAAATCTAGAGGCACATTCCAATTTCAAAATAGGATTTAGTTCACAAAATGATAATCGTTTGGAAATTGATTATGAGTTTGACTTGCACATGAAACTCGAAATAATCTAAACACGTCGAGGTATGAGCCAAAATTTTATATCAAATTTATTTGAAACATACATATCAAACTTATTTGGAACCTACATCATCTCGACTCAAAGTCGGGTCATTTAATATCTTAGTAATGTTAGTTCTATCGAAGATCATTAAACGGTCAAACATTGACTAGTAATTGAATAAGATGTCTCCCTCTAATAATATATGTCGATGTAGCTATAACAACCCTTTCACGGATATATTTGTTTAATACTATGTCTCCAATTGAAAAGCCAATCATAAACTCATGTATCCTCGTTTTTGCAAGTTTTAAATAGATAACTTACATACCTTTGAACGAATTTTGAGAATGAAGTATTTCATATGATGTAAGAGTTTTGATTTCTTCCTCCAATGTGAAATCTAATTGCCATTTTGAAATGAGAATTTAAATTCCCTTTGAAGGAAGAAGTTACATCATATGAAACACTTCATTCTCAGAATTTATTTAGAAGTGTGGAAGTAATCTTGTAAAAGACTTTATTGAGACAAGAATAATTTGTGTGATCACTAGATTTACACATTTAGAGAAAATGTGAAAGAAATATACTCGTGAAAGAGATGTTGTAGATATGGTGATAAACAAGATTAGAGATAAAATAATATTTAATAGTCACATATTATTGATCTTCAACAACCCTAATAGCCTCAAAAGGCTGTTAACGTTTTGATTTCGAGCTTAATTGTGTTCGACTCTAAAGAAATCTGATTCAAAATTAAAATCAGTCAATTTTCGAGCAATAATTATTATTTCATATTAAGAGAAAGCAATTACGATGGTTTATTTAGACTTCATGATGTCTCTTTCTAATATTGTCTGCAACTGTAGTTACACCAACCATAGCGCAGACATATTTGTTTTATATTTTGTTTCTAAGTGTAAAGATAATTATAGAACTAAACATTCTCGTCGTTTTAGCTTCTTACATGATTGATTACACACTTGGAAATATATTCTCAGAAAGAAATATTTCATATGATGTAAGAATTTTCACTGCACCCTTCAGTGTGAAGTCTAATTTCCATGGTTATAATGGAAATTCACTTCGAATCTCATCTCCCCACTATTGTTGGTCGATGATTATTACGTCATACAATCTGCCACCTGACATGTGCATGAAACCCCTTTCTTCTTCTTAACACTAATTATACCTGGTCTCAGTAGCCCTAAAAGGAGGATTGATGTATATTTGCAGACGTTGAAAGATGAGCTGCAAATTCTTTAGGAAAAAGGTGTCATGAAGTGCGATTTCTCCAAGAAAAAATAATTTTCTGATGAAAGCAACAATAATGTGAATAATAAGTGATTTTTCTAAATTTGAGATGTTAGCTGGGTGGAGCACTGCATGAAAGTTAGCCTGCCCATACTATATGAATTCATCTATGACATTTACGCTTTAGCATGGAAGAAAGAATTCTTGGTTTCTCTGTCATCTTATGTTTCTAGATGTTGAAAATTCATTAAGAACAATTATGAAATCATTCACAAGAAGCAAAATTGATAAATCCTCACTACCTTTAAGAATATTTGGGGAAGATATAATGCAGATTATTAGTGACATTCAAAAGATTACTGTATAACCTAACTTTTCTTCATATCTTCCGCCCAAATTTGGTGTCACTCATAATTAGAAGAAAAAGTCAATTTTTTGGGATCTACAAATTGGAAAGATAACATGATCAGACACAATTTGGATGTCATGTATATACAAAAAGAAATTCTTTGATAATATCTTCAACACTGTGATGGATGTTAACAAAAAAACAAAGGATAACATGAATGCCAAACTTTATTTGAAGGGGATATGCAAAAGACAAGATTTGGACTTCCAAGTGACAACTACTGGCAAGCTCATTAAGCTCAAAGCAAAATATTCCTTCACTTTTTCCCAGTAAAAAACAATTTGTGAGTGGCTTCAATCGCTAAAATTCTCAAGTGAGTTTTGAGTCGTTGTATTGACGTGGGTGCTAGAAAATTTTTTGGAATGAAAAGTCATGACTATCATATATTTTTATAAAATTTGATGTCAATTGCAATTCACTGTTTGCCTAGCGAAGTGTTTAATCCATTGATTGAATTCAGTGTGTACTTTAGGGAACTATGTGCAGCTTGTTTGAAGCTTGACGACATACGCCAGCTAAAAGCAAACATTATTGTAACACTTTGCAAATTTGAGAGAATATTTCTGTCTAGTTTCTTCGACTCGATGAAACATCTCTCCACACATTTACCCCACAAGACATTAATTGGAGGTCTAATATAGTACAACTAGATGCATATGTTCGAGAGTTACTTACATTTAAACTATATACTTAATCACTCATTTATAAACAATATTGGTAATTTGTACTAAGCAACATTTAATTTTTAAAAATTTTGAATAAAATGAAGATAACTATGAAGAATAAGGATTGGCCAGAAGGATCGATATGCGAATTATATTTTCTTCAAGAGAACGACATTTTGTTCCTACTATTTTGCGGAAGAAGAGTCCACAAAAAAAGCCATTAGGTTTGGTGCCACCATCAACCATTTATGTCTTCCAACAGTTAGGTGAAGCATCAGAGAGGTGCAACTCACGTTACATTAATGATCAGGAATTTCAAGCAGCGACATTTTATGGTCTTCTTAATTGTGACGAAGTACAACCCTTTATTTAGTAAGAAAATTTTCATTATAATTTTTAAGTCAGTTATCTAAAAAGTGTCTTGATTAACTATTTCAAAGATATTTCAGTGTGAGAATATTTTATTTGTGGATATATCAAATTTAGTTGAAAATGATGACACGAGCTGGGATTTTGAGAATAACATCCCCCAATGGTTTAAAACACATATGTTTTAAAATTGACATATTCATTCTTTATGTTACAAGAAAATTTTCATTAACATTATATTTCTTATGTATATATATTAATAGATTCATGATTGGAGAAATGGTGTGAGAGATCAGGGGTTGATAGATCTTGCAAGGGGATATATGTGTATTGTTAAAATCTGACAAATTTATAATATAAATTGGTTCATGTTTTATACGAGAATCTGGTCCAAAGGAAAAAAGTCTTTTAATTCTAGCATTTGTGATAAAGGAAACAGTAAGTCGAACGACGAGATAGACTATCATGGGATTCTGGAAGAAGATGTTGAACTATCTTATCCAGGCTCTATTGAAAGAAGTGTATTCCAATTCAATTGTACTTGGTTTGATCTTATTTCTAATCATGGAATAAGGGTAAACCGACTATATAATACCACAGAAGTGAAAGTGAATTGAATATATGCTAAATTTGCTCCTTTCATTCTAACCCGACAGGAAAATCAAGTTTAATATCTTCGATATCCACATAGATTAAGAGATAACATTAATTGGGTGATTATCAATTCGAGTAAACCAAGAGCCACCATTAATATCTTGAATAGCATTGAAACCACCCATCAAAAAACTGAAATGACAGGTTTCTATTTTTTACTTAATACAACCGATGAAGAGCTCAATTTAGAGGTTGCTAATGGCGAATAAGAAGAAATTAATCTATATGATCAAATGACTTCAAAGATTATTTTGAAGAAGAATGTCGAGAGAGGCCAACCCCCGCCTTTACCCCGACCCCCACCACAACCCTTAACTCTACCTTCACCCCGACTGCAGTGGAGTTGAGTGCATTAGAGGCCCACACTGTCTCTATCAGGCAGGAGTAGATAGGCAGTAGTTACCACATCAAGCATGTTGACAACACTTAAATTTTTTTTCTTAAGATATTGTCGATAATCTATTTCTTAATTGAATATAAAACTAAAAAATTATTGTTTTAAGGTTCTATCCACTTGACCCAGACTATTCATGCCATTTAAGATATCATTCGGAGCAAGTATGACTCAACATACTTGTCATGGAAGGAGATCCTGATGGTCATTTGAGATCTTTAGTTTCAGGAGTTTGCGGTAAGTATCGTTCACAAATAACTTAATTTATTTTTATTTATTTACAATAAAACATAATCTCTGTAATATTTGCAGAAACAATTATTCTGACGCCACAAGCATGAGGTGCACATTCGGTGCAACTTCAAGTACAAGGGCAACGATCGCTCAGAGACATGTTTGGCGATATCCGAAAATCACGATAATGTCCTCCGTGGCTCAGAGAGGATGTTTTTGTCACATTGCTTAGGACCAGGGATGTCCTGGACTACTAAAAGAAGAGGGAGCGAGTAAAGCAGAACAGATGGCCAGACAATAGAGGCATGAGGCCCTCCAAGTATATTGGTGGGGGCGCTCCCACAAACAGAATACAAGTGGAGGTTGGCAAGATTTCTTTTATGCTATAGGATTTTCTATAGTTTGAACATGTATTTTAACAATTTTGTTTTATGGACAGGTTGTGGAGATTGGACAAGGTCTCTCTACCATCGATGTACATGAGCACACCAACAGGAGGCAGTTCGACTAGTATTGGATCGACGACAGATCTTGTGCGACCTAGGTAATTGACGAGCTAAACCTGTTTGGTATTAATAAATGTTAGCACTAACTAAATTTGCCTACTTTTGTTTGCAGGAGAGATTCCAGTAGCTGAACGAGAGCCGATCCCAGACGTAGGAAGGTATTAGGATCTGCGAGCGTGATCCTTCCAAGTATGACATGTGGAGGGAATAAGAAGGGTCGAGTCTACAGGCTCAGATGGTAGTGGTTTGCCTCGGTGCTCACCCCTCCACCAATGCATCTGCAGCTTCTACCTTTACCGCACTAGATGAGAAGATCTTCAAGCATGTTGCGACATTCTCTGCCGAGATGGAGACCCGGTTCTCTCAGATGAAGTAGAAGTCGAAGGCCAACATGGAGGTCAAGCTGAAGGCTGAGTTTGATTTCTTCTAGCAACGGATGAGGGAGTGTGGCAAGACATCGACAGTATTGGAGGAGGAAGCGGCGTAGAACGATGAGAATGAGATTGATAAGATAGATGAAGGAGATTAACAAGTTTTTTTTTTATGTTTTTGTGTATTTGGACATTTTTTTTTCTGTGAACCGTGATGTACACATTTTAGAGTAAATGCAATTTATTTTATTTCATTATTTGACTGGATAGTTTTCTGTTTGACAACTATGTATTTTAATAAATGTTTGGAATTCAATATTAAAAGTTGTGATAGTAGATGCGGTAAGGAAAGAATCCTAAACCCTAAACCCTAAACCCTAAACCGATGGTGAACCGATGAATATTTTTGCCGACGTATAATCAAACAATAATTGACGGCTCAAGGTGCGTCGCACAAATACGACGAACGAGATAATTTTCCGACAGTTAACCTGTAGATTGTAAACAATAATGTATGAAGGACATATAATCGATGATTTTGTCTATTTCAAAAAATTAACGGGTGAGACACTTTTCTGAAGTGTATGATGTCGCTATCACTAACGAAAGAACCTTTTTTTATATGAAACGAGGATTGTCGACGACTCGAATTTTCTTGAAAAAAATAAAACATTAAATTATCGAATAATTGTCGATAAATTTATACCGTCGGAATATCAGCTAGTTTTGGAATTACTGGCAAGTGTTTTACCCTCGAGCTTAAAACGACGGTAACATTAAAAACAACGGTTTTTATTATCATACCCGCAGATTATGGTTATAAAAAAAAACCTAAATTCTTGTAGTTATAAATTTATTATTTAAAGTTTAAGTCATTTGCTAACACTTTATATCAATCCAAAAAAAAATCAACTCATCATGAACTTGTCAAAATACTCATTATTTATATTTTGTCTTATTCAATTAGATGATTAACTCAATTTTCTTACTACTCGACCTAATTGGTGTGTATATATATATGTGTGTGTGTGTATGTATATATATATGTGTGTGTGTGTAGGTATACAATGTGTACAAGCATGTATATGCTTGTTATGATTTAATGTATTTTAGTATGTCTATATGCCTGTATTTTTTTTTTAATGAAACTAAATTTTTTTAAATACTAATGTGAAAATAGGTATGGACATAAAATACAAATAAAAATACCTGAAAAAACTAATAATAGTTATCTTCCATACGGTTATCCACAACTATCAAAAAAGCTAATATAAGTTTTATTGAAATGTATTCTCTTCTCATGATTTTTATTTCCATCCATTTTCTCATTTCAAAGATATCTATAGAATCCAAGGGATCATCTTCTTCAAATTCAATACTCTCAGAGATAAAATTTTGCTTTTTTTCGACTCTCTGGAGATTCAGGAAGCGAGTTTGCCCATTGTTTGATGAATTTATGCTCTAGAAGGGTAGGATGAGTGGGAGGAGAGAGCAAGTCCAAAAATATGGTTTGGACCATAAGACATAGAATATGAAGAGCTTAATAAATATCTCTTGATCAACATTTAGATTTTTTTGTTGAGCAAAAGATTAAAAGTTCTTGCATGTAGGGTATAAGTGGTGGTAAATAAGTCATAAAAAGCAATTTGTGCTTGTCAGAAAAGCTTGAGAAAGAAGATTTGATTGTGCTAAGGAGCAGCTATATATATCATTGAAATTATTTTGAATGTGACTTTTCACTTGTCTACATAATATGTTCGTAAATCCTAATGATAGCGAATACAAGTCTTGCATGTATGTATCCATAAAGATATACGTACATACATACATATATACAACAACAATCATTGAAAATTGTCAGATTACATAATATCTTTTGACAATAAGTTCATTAAAAGTATTTTCGAAGAACTTTTTTACAGTAGTAATCATGTTCGTTGCAGTTTAATTGGTGAACAAAAATGCAATAAGAACTTTATTTCATGGATATTTTTGGTTAAAAATGTTTATTTTCCTCTAGTAATATATATATTTTTAAAGTTTTATATACATATCATACAATTCCTATGTATTGACATATATCTACCCCATAAAATTGATATTTCTAACACTAGTGTCATAAAGGCATGCATAAAAATATGCATTTAACTATATAAAAGTTAATAATGATAGCATTTCAGAGGTGATATTAAAACTTGAAAGCATTATGAATACAAATAATAGACAAAATATATGAACAACAACAATAAAAACAAAAAGCTACATGAAACTCAAACGTCAAATCAGCCGAATACCACCAAAGCAAACAGTGCCGAACAGCATAATCAAGCAGTGCTAAACACCAAATAACTCCCTCCCCATCTTCGGCGCCAGCATTTGTAAAATGCTGACATCTCCCAACAGTCCTTCATACTCCTGTCGTCAATAAAATAGAATACTTTCAAGTCAGGCCACCTGGAAAGACGCCACATGTCTCATTTTTCTTCTCTTCGATGACACCAAACTATAATTACATGGCCAATGTGATGGGAGAAATGTGCAGAATTTCCATTTTTATGAAAATGGCTTGCCAGCAGAGCTCGGATTCTTGCACATTATTGCGAAGAATCCTAAGTAATTTACATATTCTGCGCCCGTTTGTTGGCGAGGCATTTGATACTTGTGTTCTCTGTTGCGCCACATTTAAAATGTTTCTATACTTTTCTTGCAATCCTTGTGTATTTATTATGTATTTGTGGGTTGAAGATGTAAATACCAAACTTTAGGTGATATATATGTAACAAATTATTCTGATAATGTGTTGTTGTTTAAGACAGTTTAGTCAGAACAGCTTGCTAACAGCTGTTGTTGGATAAATGATCAATCTGCCCCTGTTTGGTTACCTGGATCCTTTCATCTTCCTCTCCGCCTTGGACCGTGACCGGAGAGATCGGAGAAGAGAAGAGAAGAGAGGTTGGGACGAAATCAAGGACGAGCGGCTGGAGGGTAATACGCTCGAACGATATGCAGAATGCCGGGTCCGAAGCGTGGCCGAGAATCATGAAGGATATGCGTTGAGCGATTTAGCATCACGATCCATACGCGGGAAACAAACGAATGCTCGGCTTTTCTAAAACGCCCACCGTGCATATAAGCTGCCCCAAACAAGCACCATGTGGCATGTGTGTAAAGTTTCGTTTTAATGAAATTAGAGCAGGTAGAAAAGAGTTGTCGATGGATTATTGGATTGGTAATATAGAATATGATATTAACGTATCAGGTGTGATTTATTCCATTATTCAATGATTTTGAGGGTTTGTTTGGGGATGTGTTTTGTGAGTTATGGCATTACTTAAATGCCAAATATGCATGAAGTGAATCATTAATGAACTAATTAAGCCCCACTCTCACCAACTTTGCCTCTCTCCCTCTCCCTCTCCCTCTCCCTCTCCTCTCCCTCTCTATCTCTAGAAGAAACACTCAATTATTTGTCCTGTAAAATGGAGTAATTATTTATTGCTAAATAATTATGTGTAACATGAAAGATATAGCATTCGCTCGCTTTCTATTTTGTTTTAACCTCCTCTCTCTCTCTCTCTCTCTCTCTCTCTCTCTTTCTCTCTCTCTCTCTAATTATTTCTCTCTTAACATTCAATTAGTAACATCTAAGTAATATTTTTTGGCACTAATGAAAGGTCTTATAGTTGATTATAAATTATTCTTTGAGAGAGCCTTAAAATTGTTTCTGACTATTTATATGGGTCAGTTTTAGTCTCAGAATTTATACAAATGTCAAAATAGTTCCTGATTATTTTAAAATTGAGCTCTAATAATATTTTATGGGGATTATTTCAGCTCTGATTTAAAAGGTCTAGGGACTATTTTGACACTTCTATAAGCAGTGGAACTAGACTATTTTGATATTTACTCGTAATTTTTTTTATAGTAAATTGATTTAAAAATAGATTTAATTCAAATTATGAATTAATTTATTTTGGGTTTTAATGAGATTATCAAAACAACGAATCTGGTTATTACCATTTTAAATGTGACCAGCAAGAAGAATTTAATTTCTATTGTTCGTCTTTTAACACAAACACACTAAGGGCCCGTTTGGGGCAGCTTATAAGTGTAGGCGGCGTTTTAAAAACGTTTCAAAACGCCGCCTCACCGTTTGGAAAACACATTTCGATAGCTTATCTGAAAACACAGTTGGGTTTTTATACGAAACACAGGCCGCGGGTTGAACCCGCGAGACGCGCTTCAGGATAAGTTGCTTATCTGGACTAGCACAAGCTGCCCCAAACACACTCTAAATGAAGGAATGCACTTTGTTGACATTAATAATAATTTTTTTTTCATGGTGATATAAGTTTAAATTTTTTATTATATCACTAATAACAAGATTAAGACTTCGAATAAAAAATATTTTAATGCAACAAACTCTATTTTTTTAAATGAAAATAAAAGTCATCCATTATTAAATAATAAATAAAAAAGAAATATGTTTGATATTTTACATAATAACCATTATATGTGCATGCTGTGGGTGTCACTAACTATGTGGTCAAAAATCTTATAAATTATTGCAAATATTTTGTAATTAATTATAGTCAATATCAAATTTAATCTTCCGCGCTTAATTAATTTTAAAAAATGATTATTCGTGTGGGGAAGCCTCATCTAATTTGGCTGTTTTGGGCTGTTGGTGTGAGGAGCTGGAGGTGGGACTCGATTGGTTTGGGAAGGACATCTCTGCTGTTTTATTATTACTATTAACACAGTGAATTCCAATCAAATATTTTAAAATTTTAAGCTATATATAGAATATTGGACAAAGACACTATCACTATGTTGCATCAAGTTGAAGAAAGATGTTTTGGCAAGCCCACTATGACTATGTATAAATCTCATATAAAGCAACTGAAAAGCTATAAAGGCCAATACACGTTGGCATAAAATCTACAACAAGTCGGTATAAGAAAAGAGACTGATTCACTATGACATCCTCCTGAGTATTCGAAGGACTCTTCTATGAGCTACTTCCAGTTTCTCCTCTTTCTGAGTGAGAAGGGAACTCTTAGGACGTCCTGCCGAGAGTAAGGTTATCGAGGACGTCCTGCCGAGAGTAAGGTTATCGATGTCTGTTGCAATCTGATGGTGCATTAAATGGATCCCATTCTTTTGCATTGGAGTTCACGATCTTATATTCCCCTCCTTGAGAGCCACAGTTCTCGATTGAAAAGCCTGCAAAGTCTTTGTATTATGATGGAAATTGTTATAATTTTTCACAAAATCGATCGTTTATGCCTTTGAGGAAAAGGGTCAACCAACCTTCAAAACGTGGTGGTATCACCTCCTCAGAATTTTGGTACTCTCATTGATTCTAAGGGCCTCACTATTCCACAGAAATCAACATCTCAGAATTGAAAAATATCCTCCAGAGAGCACAACAACAACACATAACAACTTCAGGGATTGTGTAACTCTGGCTCATAAAGAGGCACAAAAACAATTGTCACTGATGTTGAATTTAGAGGAATCTTGAGTCCTTGAGAATCAACGAAAGTACCAAAATTCAAGCAAAGGGACTCCGATGTTGTGTATTAATAGCTCATAAAGAGGCACAATAGTAGACCAAGGGGACCTGATATTATGCAACAACAACATAGAAAGTGGCACAATAGCAGGCCAGAAAACTCTACACACTTCTAGGAGGAAGCGTGCTTTCTTCTCTTTCTATTAATTTGGCCTTTTTATATGATCAAAATGGGTCCAAAACTCTCAAAACTGTGAAAATTTGCCAAATCTTAGTTTTGTCGATGCATTCCCACTTGAGCCTCCCAGTTTCATGCATTTAGGTGGTAGTCACACTATTTCAACTGAAATCGATACGTTTTCACTCAATTTGTGAATTTATATGCTGTTAGAATGATGGCCCACCTGATTCTAGATGTGAGCCCCCACAATCCAATTGTGACGCATGATACGTTTCGACCCGCCCGACCCATTTATAGCATGCCTTCAACCTCTTCGCTGCTCGCATTCCCTAGCCCCACGGTGTTGGTGACCAACTAACATTATTGCAACTCACTACATGACTTACGCGACCAACTATAGCCTACGTGGCTTACAACTCATGCAACCTCCAACTCGGCCAATATGGCCTGCAGACAACGTTAAAACTTCAAACTTTGGTCTTTATGCCCTACAAATATTATTGCAACTCAAAACCCCAACCCATGCAACGAACTACGACCTATGTGATTTACAACTCACAAAACTCTTAACTTTGACTTTTGTGTTCTACGGGTGTAATTGCAACTCACCACCATGATGTATGTAACCAACTATGACCTAGTTGGGTGACAGCTCACGCAACTCCTAACTCCGACCTCTATGACCTAAGGACAACATTGTAGCTCTCAACTTCATCTTTTATGGCTCAAGAACATTATGACCAATGTGACCAACTATGACCTACGTGGCTCAAAACTCACATTGGCCTCTATGACCTACGAATGTTAGTGCATCTCCCGACCACAACATACGCAACTGATTGCTGTCATTGCAGTGCTCCGCTACGACCTTTTAGGCCAACCCATGCTCCCGAACTTCCAACAACTGCCCATATGACCAACTACTGCTACAACTTTCAACTACGACATCTACAATAAGTTGAGACTATTACAACCACAAAGTACTACATTTATTATAGCTCATATTCAACTATTAAAACCAGATCATTATATTACTTTTTTTATCATTTCTCTAATTTAAGATAATAATAGACGTATACAATCATAATTACATAGTGAATTACTTGACTGGGCTAAACCACGTGATTTTTTCCCTCTCCATGATTTTCCACAGGTCATTGTAACCTTTCGTAAAGCTAGTTGTAACGTTGTTGTGGAAAAAGTCGAGCGTCAAATTTCTTAAAATAACCATATTTTAATACATCTTGTTGCGAAAATAAGCTAATCATCTTAAATATTTCTTAATAATAACCTAAAAAATATTTCCCCCAATACACATATAATAACTTCACTCATTTTCATGAAACAATGAGAAGATAACAAGACCATTTCAGCATAGCAAGATAGTGTCAGCTAGTAGCGGCCTACATTCAGTCCTGCTGAGGCTTCTGTTTGGATAAAAAAAATTAATATTTACATTTACTTTTAAATTATTTATTTATTTATTATTATTATTTTACTTATTTGATCCGATGGAGAGCACAGAAGTACTAGCAGCAAATTCCTCCAATTATTTTCTTTTTGGAATCCAAAGGTAAATAGATCCAAGGTCCATGGCTCTATTTCTATGGCTTTGGGTCATAATATGCCAATATTTTATATAAAAAATGTATTGTTTCATACATATGTAGATGATTCTTATATACATGTAATATAATATATAATAAAAAAATGAG
>NEWO01000010.1:4033476-4044144 GCA_003013225.1 Phalaenopsis aphrodite | reverse complement strand
GTATACTGAAAAATGCTTTCTCTGACGTAAGATAACAAAGATAATGGTTGTAGCCACCAATCAGTGTAGCACCAACTACGACCTATAAAACTAGATGTTGTTATAGCTCCTCACTACGGCCTCAGTGGCATGTTATATTGCAGCTTCCCACTTTGGTCAATATGACCAACTGATGCTATTGCAGCTATCAATTATGAAAAATGTGGTCCTTGATTATTGTAGCTTCCAATTATGACCTCTTTGGCCAACTAGCACTCTTGCAAATACCAACAACAACATGTGTCTCTTATTACTACTACAACTTTCCACTAGTACCATTGTGGCTAATTGACATTCTTGCAACTACCAATTATAGCTTACGTGGCCAATTATTATTGCATCTTACCATTACAAACTCTATGTTCAGTCGACACTTTTGTAGCTATCAACTATGACCTATGTGGCTAATTACTGCTGCAACTTCCCACTATGATATCTATGAAACTGACATTGTTGCGGCTACCAACTACAATCTTAGTGGCCAACCAATGCTATTGCAGTTAAAAACTGCATGCGACCTATGTAGCTAAATGATGATATTGTAGTTATGCACCAACTATGACTTATTTAATCAACTACAACCTATGCAACTAACCACTACTGAATCTTTTAATCATGACCTATGTGGACAATTGACATTACTGCAATTACTTACTAAGATTTATGAAACCAACTACGACTTATATACTAATTGCTACTATAACTTCCAACTATGACCTATGTGACTAATTATGATCTATGTGGTTAACTACTGTTATAGCTACCAATCGCAGACTGTGTAACAACTATGACATATGTAGCTAGCTTCTATTATAACTATCTACTATGATCTATATGGCTAAATGCTACTACAACTACCAAGCATGGTTTATATAATCAACTACAACCTAAGTAGTTAATTGATACCGCAACATTCAATCACGACATCTAAAGCCAAGTGACACTAGAACTTTCAACTATGACATATCTGGCCATTTGATTGTATTGCAGCCACCGACTACAGTATTTATAATAAAATACTATCTTTAAGATAATCAAATACGAACATTATTGGTCACTATTGTTATTATCACCAAGAACTGAATTAGTGGTAGCATAATTACGACTATTAATTTTGAGTGATTATTATACATCTGTAATTATCAACATTGTAATTCTATCTTTTTTTAATTCAGAAAAAGAGAGGACCTCACGTTCATATAGTGGCTCACTTTGACGGGGCAAGACCATATTTTTTGTTTCCAGGATTTTTCTACTTGAGAAAATTTGATGTCTCATCATGCTGTACGGAAACTATTACATCAAAGATATTATAACGAATGGTGGAGATTGTTTCAAAATAAAAAGAATATTTAATAATTTTATAAACTGCTAAAGAAGCTGTAACTTAAGCTCCAAGCTAGATATCCCTTCTCCTTTTTTTATTCACTTTCTGCAATTCTAACAAAATTGCCGAAACATCAGCAGACAATGAGGAGAGAGAAGAAAGGAGGAAAGAATTATAGTAGGCTCTAGTTAGAACAAATATTACATCGGGACTTACTTCAGACGTAAATATATGTCCAGAGTTCAATGAAATCACGCCACGTGGAGATGAATGAAAAACAAAAAAAAATCATTTTAGCACAGAAAAATATTTCTCCCGTGTTATTCTGTATTATCCTTGTGTTATTTTGATGATATTCATGTATTATTGTGTTCTGAGAATATTCTCGGTGTTATAATAACACAAGAAGACATCAATATCACCACAATAACACTTGAATAACACAGAATAATACGGGAGGAATACTCTCATGTGTTACCGGGTCGGATCACAAGAAAACAAGTTTTTTTTTTTTTTTTGCTGTTAACATTATGTAGAGGTAATTCATTGGACTCCGGACGTATCTCTATGTCCGGAGTCCGGACGTTATAATTTTTTCTCGAGTTAAGTGAAAATTAAAATATTTTTATAGATTCATGATATGTGTTAGGATTAAATTAAATATGTTTAAGAGCTCTTTTTGAGATTAAAATAACATTTTAAGAATTAATTGATATAGATTTACATTCATAAATTAATAGCTGCGTTGAGTTAATTGAAGAAGCTGAAGTTTCAGTTAAGATATATAAGAATGAGAGGAGAGAGAAAAATAAAAAAAAAAAAAATTTTGAAGGCTCTATTATTATGGTGAGATGCTTCATCTTTAATATTGGGAGAAGATGATTTATAAGCCTCTTGATTGTACTTTTTCGCTAGATTTCGGGTCTGTTTAGGGTAGCTGTAGGTTATTGAATAATTTGTTGATAAGCTGATTAAAAATAATCTGTTGATAAGCTAGGTGTGGTGGCTATTACAAATTTTTATTTTTTTTGAAAAAGTCAGACCACAGTCAGAAAGCTCCCACCGCACCTTGATAGGTGCGGCAAGCTGCCAAAACGCAGTATACCCAAACAGGCCAGTTGCGTTTTCAAAACGCCACCGCGCCAAATAGACTACCACAAACAGGCCCTACGTGTGATTATAAAAAAATAATTTTTTTCACATATTCCTTCTCAATGATACATAAGATTATAAAAAAATGAATACTTTGCACTATAGGAGTTGTTGTAATTTGCATCTGATATTTTCGTCGGATTTTTCCAATGTAAATATTAGCGTTAAATTTATAGTTGTTAAGCAACGAACAATAAATTTTGATATTTAAGGCGGATTTTACGTCCGATTTGCAACCAAAAAATTTATCGGCAAAAGCGTTCTGAATACAATGAAACTTTAATTAGAGTTGCAACAGATGTTGTGTCGAATTCGAGTCCAACAAAACTACGTAAAGACTTTATTTGTTTGCGTCAAATTAATTTCGACATAAATTAGACAAAAATCTGACGCAAATGACCTAATACACTCATCTCGCCTGCCTAAACTTCAATAATGCTTTCCGCCCCTCTCCCTAACCTTCATTGACGCAAAAGACCTAATGCTTTCAGCACCTTATACAAATCTAGATTTATTAAGGAAATACAAAATCATATTAAATAAAATTTAATGGTAATACAAGAGAACTATCAAATACTTGGGTGATTTCAATTATCCAGTTATTTATCGATCGAAGAAGTATCTCAATAACCGTGCACAACTCGATGGATCAATAACCAATTGACAATTTAGCCAATTTATTATAACAGTTGAAAAACCGACTCCTTTACATACAAAAATTTTTCTGTGCAGACTCCTGACGTAGCTCTACGTGTGGCCGAAATTATTTCTGAGTTATTTTCAGATTATTTCTAGGTTATTTTCAATAATACCGAAATAACCCAGAAATAAACCTAAAAATAAAGATCGCGGGTTATTTCTGGGTTATTTCAGGATTATTGAAAATACCTAAAAAATAACTTGAAAATAACTCATGAATAACCTACACCGCATGTAGAGCTATGTCAGGAGTCCAGACAGAAAATGCGCTGACATATATTGTGGATATGGATGTTATTTATATTATATTTTTGTTGCAGGCATATAAATTAGATACAAACTTGGAGACGAATTATTTCTGGATTATTTTCGGATTATTGAAAATAACTCAAAAATAACCTGAAAATAACTCATGAATAACCTACGCCGCACGTTGAGTTACATCAGGAGTCCGAACAGAAAATGCGCTGACATATATTGTAAATAATTAAAAACGCCTAAACTTTCATAATTGCAAACATGATATGAAAAATAGCACTCATTATCACTTTTTAATAATCAAATCCATCTTTTCAACCACAGGAAGTGTTATGTCTCTAAAAATACAAGTTTAGGAGTGTGATAGGTAAATCCATAAGAATTGGGAGCTATGTATGTAACTTTCCCTTAAACAATTTCATTAATTAGCCTATTTAAACCTTAGACTTATATAATAATCTAAATATAGTAAAGCAAAAAATTAACAATTTTCATTTTGAATTTTCTAAATATTTATAATTTGAACAATTTAAAACTAAATAAATTTATTTCTTGAAAATAATTTTATTTTCTTACTAATAAATGAATCAATTAAATCATAAAAAATATAAAATAAGATTGAAATCTTTATTTTTTTCATTTATGGAGGCATCAAGTATGTTCTATCAACCTTTTAAAAATTTTCATAATTTTATTTGAAATTAAAAAAAAAAAAGTTTAAATTATAAAATAAAATAAAATTTTAAAAATACAATTGACATCCCATGAATCCAAAATTTTAAATGAATTATTAAAAGTCCTCTTTAGTCTCTTTGGTAGTTTTATAATTTTAAAGATTAATTAAACTTTAAATCAATCTTATATTATAGAAAAAAAAATAGTAGAAATTTTAGTCATCAAAATGAGCCTATACTTTTATGAAAATATATTATCTAGTAACTTTTGATCTTAAGTACTAGTTTCCTAATTTTTTAATAATATTTTGATATTATTTTGAATTTTAATACAAACTAATTAAATAATAATTATAAATTTAAAAATAATTCAACTTAACATCAAACTTGTTTGGTTAGTCCCTAGGGCTTCCCGTAACCAACCAGATCAATGACATATAAATTTCAGGAACATTAAACTTAAAACATAATTAAGAATCACTTAAAATTAATTATATGCATGTTTTATTGATTAATTAAGTGAATTGCATTTTGAATATCACTATAGAATGTGGTGTCTTCCTATGATCTTCAAAACTTCTCTAGATACTTTTAAACCAAACCTTTTTGTTAATGGCTTTAAAGAATGACCACATGTTATACTTCTATTATTTATAATGGAATTATTCTTTAAAATCAAGAAAATTAGTTTTTTGTGGTGTCATTTGAAGTATAGATTTGCATAGATCTCCACTTAAATATGCATCAATACATCTTTATAGTCTTAAGCTAGCTCTTTCAAACCTTAGTGAATTGTTCATTATACTTTTTATATGGTACAAAGTCCTTTGCATCCTTCTTGTTCTCCTCCTAGGTTTGGCATGTATTGACTACTAGTTCCCACAACATGTGGAACGCCTAATTTGTTCAAATAATTATATATGTCAAAGAGCTAATTCTTAAAGATTGTATTAACTCTTAATGTACATAGGACATTAGAAAATTGATATAATTAAATGTGTAGTTTTTTTTAACTTATATATTGTCATCAATTAAAAAATTAAGCTACTTTAATAATATAGTCTTAACATACTACTTTCAAGCAATAAATGAGAAGGCTTGTGAACAAAGTTATATGAGCAGATCAATGCTAATATATAAAGTATGAAACTCTTAATCAAACTTATAATTTTTTTTCAAAATAAATAAACAGAAGTGAGGTTTATGTGAATGCATAACAAAATAGTTCATCAAGTTTACTTGATCAGTTATAGCCCTAAAAAATATAGATCCAAATACATATCATAATGCATCAAAAAACAGAATCATATACCTCCCTTCATTGCCCAGAAATAATAAATGTAAGTATATGCAAGAATAAACCATAACCCAACAAAAAATCAAATATATAGGTTAAAGTTTAATTACATTATGAGTAAAATAAGATGCTTGAAAACATATGATGCAAACACAATCTTATCATACATTTCAATGAGAGTAATGAATTAATCAATTACAAATGAAGTGTAAGGCCTATGTATCAATCATGCTTTGCTAAGTCATATCAAGTTTATAACTTTTTTGATAGGCTTATATCATCTATAATTTAATCATACTTAATTGATTAAATATTTTTGTTATTTCATTCATATATAGTAATGATATATGTAAAAATCATATGATTTAAGTGTTCAAATTCATTTTATGTTAAAAATATATTATACATCATCTGAACAATCTTAAATATCAACTCTTAGATCATCAAATTATTCAATCATTTCATTTTGTATCAAAATGAAAGTAACTTACTATATATCTTAAAATGTACATCATCAATTATGATAACATAAGCTAAATTAGATTCATTATTTTAATGATTCTTTTTTAAAATCTCAAAATAATAAGACATATCTTGTGGCTTCCATATTAATTGTCATTTAATTCATCTCTTTTTTTTTGTCAACTATATAATAATCCTATCATGCAGTTAATATTGTTTCCTTTATATGAAATTAAGAGAGCTAGTTTACATGTCTCTCGAATACATAAAATAAGCAATTCAAATTATCTTTTATGGTGATGTCATTGGTCATGTACTCCACTTATTAATATGGTTGTACGCAGGGGCGGATCCAGGAAGGGTCCAGAGGAGGCAATTGCCACTCCCCACCCCTCTCAAATTCAGATTTTTAACTTATATGAGAGAGCAATTTATTTTTATGCCCCTTCTGAAATTTCTTTTCACCTTTTGTTGCTCTAGCGTATCTCAAGTCGGGTGAAGGAGGGCAGTTTGCCGACCCCCCTTAAAAAAGAGGCTAGTTACACCCCTTTAATTTAAATGAAACATATTAACCTAGACAATTTGCATGACCATGATTGTTATTCATCATATCATAAGGCTAATTTTCTATATTATATAACTAGAGCTTGATTCCATCATCATAAATGTGTTTGTTATCTTAAAATATTTACCATGATCTCTCACAAAAGTCATTAAATACACAAATGTTATGGAAAGATTAGCTAAAACATTATTGTACAACATAATGTGCTAAAAGAAAATGCTAAGAAGTAATTGCCATAGCTATATGTTGCTTATAAGCCAATATGAAACATATTAAACACACCTAAACACCTTCATTCCATAAATTTTGTCTAATCCATATACTAACAATCATAATTTGTCTCGACATTAAAACCTCTAGAGTTTTGCTTTACATGTTAGGCAACCATTTTTTGTATTCCTATTCCAAAATTTGTGCATTTAGCATTTCTCTCAACCCACTTATGGAATTTATAGCCACATAATATCATATCATTTTAATTAACCTAGATGTTGGGAGGTCTTTTTCAAGCTCAAAGAATCTTGTGGCATCTTCTATTTTTGGGACAAGTAAGATTATGAATAAGTAAATCAAGTTGAGTACCATTACTAATTAAATTATGAATAATGAAAATTTGCATAACTAGCACACAATTCCTATGTATTTGCATATCTCACATCTAAATTTTCATATTTACATACTTAGCACATTGATTGTTTAAACCTCTATGCATGAAGAGATGTACTTCACTTCTAAAATGTTAAAACCGTGCCATTTTTATGTGACAAAAAAGAATTGAGTGCTCTGTGCAAATATGCAAGTTAAGGTGTGTGATAAGTAAATACATAAGAATTGTGTGCTATGTAAGCAAATACCCCAATAAATAATCATGCAGATCAATGATCAAACTTACTAATTCACAAAAAGACATTTAAAATTATGACCAATTCATTCAATCAGTACAAATACAAAAAAAATGCAAACATGTTGTATTATTGCAAATTAACCCCTAATCATTCCCTTCTAATCAAGACATTCCAACAAGAACGTTTTCTATCCTCTTCACTCACTCAGTTGAGTGTCTTCTTCTACAAACTCAACTGGTAAGATCAGCAGAAGACTAACCAGCAAATTTAAGGGAAAAAAGAAGAATATATCCATGCCACTTAACTCTTATGTATTGACATATCTACCACCTAAAGTTAATTTATTTTTTGCTTTTATACCACCCACCTCTCTCATATCTCATAAAAATGCCACCTTTTTAACTTTTAAAAAATAAAATACATCATTCCATGCATGAAAATATGTTATACTAGAAGTTTTACATACATAGCTCCTAATTTCTATGTATTTACATATCTTACATCTGAATCTTACTTCTTACAGTTATACCACCAAAATCATATATATATATATGTTAATCTTTCAATAGATTATATACTGAAATTCAAATAATAAAGAAAAAAAATATAAAAAAGAAATAGAAGTTGTCTCCATCTCATCCAAGTCGAAGCCAAGAGAGTTACAGAATAGTGGGTGGCAGTAGGTCACATGGTCCCGTCCAGTCTTATCATAATTGCTGACTTTTCTGAAACTAAAGCTAAAACAGTACATGGTGGATCCCTTCCTTTTTCATCACCATTTTTTACTACAAAACCTTCCTGCATTTCCGCTTCCCCCCTCTCTCTCTCTCTTTCCCTCAATCCAACCACCACAATTACTCCAATTTTCATATTTTTAGATGATATTATGATGATATTCTGATATAATATATATTTCCCATCATATGAATAATTTAAGACAATCTGATAAGACAGTTAAAATGAATCTTCAATCAAATATGCAGCATATATATTGATAAAAATAAAATTTTTGTCCTGCAAAAATAAAATTTACTTGAGAAAGCACAACTCTCTTATAAGATTCTTTAGCAATCTCTATGAATGAAGGAGGTACACTTGTACTGGGGAGAAACATAGAAATACCTCCCTTATTTCAACCCTTGTTCTCTGCTAGAATATTATCTCCATATAACTAGCTAGCTTGCATAATTAGGCCTCACATGATCTCCTTGTATCATTTTCTTTAACTTAGAGATCGAAGATGCCAGCTTGTACAACCCTGCAGGCACTCCCTTATTGCACAATCATATCCTCTCAATGCTCCGTCCATGGCCAGAACCCCGGCTCCTCGACGCCACAGAACATGTTGCAGAAGTTCTCCTCATTGCTTCCGCCGCCGCCGCCGCCGGCGGCGACGGCATTCTCTATCTTTGGTAATTGTGTCACATTTAGTGAGGGTCTGTAGGAAGGAAAGAATTGCCTGCTGCTTTGATTTGGATTCAAAGGTCCATCAATGGCTGCCGTTCTGGAGATATCCAAGTTGATGTCACAGCTGTTCTCACTCCTATTGCTGCTGGATCCCTCTGTTTCTTTGTTCAGATTAATTAATTCTGCTCCCTCTCTTCCTTTCAAAGTTAACAGCTGCAATTAATTAATTAATTTATAATTAACCAATCAATCAATCAATCAGAATGACATCCAGTCCCTCAAATTCAACACCGGGAAAATCATCAAATAAACTAGATCGGATGTGACAGCATAATTTTTTCAAAAAAAAAATGTTTTTTTGATAAAAAGACCATCTTGGCCAGCTTCCATTATCACCTCAGATTGGAGTTTCTTGTTATGTTCATGAAGAGCATCGTTTTGCGATCTGATAATCTCGAACTCTCGCTTGAGAGCTTCGTAGTCCTTCTCCAGCTGCTTCGTCTTCCACCTCGCTCGGCGGTTCTGAAACCAGATGGCGATCTGTCGCGGCTGAAGCCCAAGAGCTCTTGCAAGCTGCATCTTGCGCTCTGGTTCTAGCTTATTTCCAAGCTCAAAGTTTCTCTCCAATGTCCTCACTTGCTCCATATTCAGCCTCCTCTTCTTCTCTCCAGGCAACGAGCAATCATCCGAGAGCTCTTCCTCACCGCCGCCGCCGCCGCCACCGGCCGCCATCTCCTCGCTCCAAACAGACCTTTTCCCCAGCATTGCCGCCACCCCTGAAACTGAAACTAACAAAAACAAATAAAAAACAAGCCTACAAAACATCCAAAACAGTTAAAAATCAGATCTTTAAATTACCTCCGAAATCCTGAGAATTGACACAGGGGGTGGAGGGGAGGATAGGGGAGAGCTGGTGGCACTCCGTTTCAACAGAGGGGTGGAAAAGGAATCCCCTTTGGAAGAAGTTAGGAGGAGGAGGGGAGGAGGAGGAAGAAGAAGGGAATCCATTGTAGGTCATTTGGTTGTGATACATGGGGTCACAATGAATCAAGTTAGGAGTGACATTGTGAGAAAGAAAAGGGTGGGGACTAATAGGAATGGAAGATATATAAATGCCTATTAAACGATGCAGAATTAACACTACTGTAGCATTATTATAAACAGTAACAACAGGGGAATAAAATAAAGTGCATTTTGTACCCCAAATTCAAACAGTACGCAGCCAGCTTCGGAGGCTTATGACTGTAAATGATTTATCTTTCCCGGCCATCTTTGCCGGAATCGAAGAATCCGATGGTGGTTGATGGAACGCATAAATGGGTAAATGGATGGAGAGAGGAACAAGAGAAGCCAACATGTGGTGGGCTCCATGACATAATCATGCTTCTCATTGTAGAATCTGAGCGTTATTTGATGATTATAAGATAATGCACGGATTAAAGTACTATGGTTAGCATTTAATGATCCAAGGTAAATTGGACTGCGGGCTTCTTCTTAGTTTTGTAGTTTTTTGAGACCGTTAAAGGGATGAGAAAGGCTTGGCCAGTTAGATTCTGGCTGTCCATGGTAAGTAAAGCTTTTGCATGATTGAGTGGGGAAGATGAAGTTTTTGATAAATTTTAAATGTTTTTACTTATAAAAAAGATGAAAATTAGCTCTTTTTTTCATTTTTTTTATTTATTTACTGTAGGGAGTCCTGCAATATATCATCCTCGGTACTTGGGGATGGGAAAGTAACACAGTGAGGAAAGCATTGGGGGATTCACCGCTTTGGTTTGTGGTACTGTAAAGAGTTGTCGGGCTGAGCAGGCTGCTTTTTCAGTAAAAGGAGTCTTACCTGTCCAAAAAGGTTTAAGAATCTATATACAAACATATATATATATATATATATATATATATATATATATATATATATATATATATATATATATATATATATATAT